>SJYT01007845.1:77476-161447 GCA_006410635.1 Cephalophus harveyi
ACTTGACTTCACATTCCAAGATGTCTGGCTCTAGATTAGTGATCACATCATCATGATTATCTGGGTCATGAAGATCTTTTTTGTACAGTTCTTCCATGTATTCTTGCCACCTCTTCTTAATATCTTCTGTTCTGTTAGGTCCATACCATTTCTGTCCTTTATCGAGCCCATCCTTGCATGAAATGTTCCCTTGGTATCTCTAATTTTCTTGAAGAGATCTCTAGTCTTTCCCATTCTGTTATTTTCCTCTATTTCTTTGCATTGATCGCTGAAGAAGGCTTTCTTATCTCTTCTTGCTATTCTTTGGAACTCTGCATTCAGGTGCTTATATCTTTCCTTTTCTCCTTTGCTTTTCACCTCTCTTCTTTTCACAGCTATTTGTAAGGCCTCTCCAGACAGCCATTTTGCTTTTTTGCATTTCTTTTCCATGGGGATGGTCTTTGTTACATTAGTACACATATATGCTAATATGAAGAGTCCAAAATAGGAAGAAGTTAGAAGGAACAGTAACAAAATGCTAACAGGGCTTTGAGGAGATATCTTCATCCATTAAAATCAAGTACTCACAAGAACTACCATTATTAGCATAATTTTTGAGATTATTTTTATTAGCAGCAAAGATGTTTAGTCCAATTAGATAGTTGGGTGTTACGATCAAGGTGCTATTAAAAAGGAGTAGGATCAAAAATATAACTTAATTACTGGAATGTAAAAATGTAAATGGTACAGCTTCTGTGGAAAATATGGAAATTACTTGAAAAATAAATATAGAATTACCAAATAATCTAGCAATTTCACTTGTGAGTACATACCCCAAATAAATTAAAGCTGGGATTCAAACCCACAATTGTACACCTGTATTCACAGAAGCATCATTCACAAGAGACAAAAGGTAAAAACAATACAAGTGTCTATTCACAGATTAATGGGTAAGGTCCATCTAGTCAAGGCTATGGTTTTTCCTGTGGTCATGTATGGATGTGAGAGTTGGACTGTGAAGAAGGCTGAGTGCTGAAGAATTGATGCTTTTGAACTGTGGTGTTGGAGAAGACTCTTGAGAGTCCCTTGGACTGCAAGGAGATCCAACCAGTCCATTCTGAAGGAGATCAACCCTGGGATTTCTTTGGAAGGAATGATGCTAAAGCTGAAACTCCAGTACTTTGGCCACCTCATGTGAAGAGTTGACTCATTGGAAAAGACTGTGATGCTGGGAGGGATTGGGGGCAGGATGAGAAGGGGACGACCGAGGATGAGATGGCTGGATGGCATCACGGACTCGATGGACGTGAGTCTGAGTGAACTCCGAGAGATGGTGATGAACAGGGAGGCCTGGCGTGCTGCGATTCATGGAAGCGCAAAAAATCGGACACGACTGAGTGACTGAACTGAACTGAAAATGTGAAACACAGAGACAATGGCATATTATTCAGACTTCCCAGATGGTGCTAGTGGTAAAGAACCTGCCTGCCAATGCAGGAGATGGAGGAGGCGCAGGTTTGATCCCTGGGTCTGGAAGGTCTCCTGGAGGAGGGCATGGCAACCCACTCCAGTATTCTTGCTGGAGAATCCCATGGACCGAGAGAGGAGCCTGGTGGGCTACAGTCCACAGGGTTGCAAAGAGTCAGACATGGTGAAGTGACGGTTCGCACGCAAGAAGGAAGAAAATTCTGACACATGATACAACATAGATTTACTTTGAGGACATTTTGCTGGAAAAAATAATCCAGTCACTAAAGGACAAATATTATATGATTACACTAATATACAATATACAGTACCTCAGTCAGTTCAATTCAGTTCAGTCACTCAGTTGTGTCTGACTCTGCGACCCCATGCATCGCAGCACGCCAGGCCTCCCTGTCCATCACCAACTCCCGAGTTCAGTCAAATTCATGTCCATCGAGTCCGTGATGCCATCCAGCCATCTCATCCTCGGTGGTCCCCTTCTCCTCCTGCCCCCAATCCCTCCCAGCATCAGAGTCTTTTCCAATGAGTCAACTCTTCGCATGAGGTGGCCAAAGTACTGGAGTTTCAGCTTTAGCATCATTCCTTTCAAAGAATACCCAGGGCTGATCTCCTTTAGAATGGACTCGTTGGACCTCCTTGCAGTCCAAGGGACTCTCATGAGTCTACTCCAACACCACAGTTCAAAAGCATCAATTTTTCGGCGCTCAACTTTCTCCACAGTCCTAGAGTTGGAAAGCTGAACTGTGGCTGCTGGGGGCTGAGTGGAAGATGAGATGGGGAACTGGTATTTAATGGACAGAGACTTTCAACTTGGGAATATGAAAAAGTCCTGAAGATGGATGGTGGTGATGGTTGCACAAAAATGTTAACATATTTAGTGTTCACAGAACAGTACACTTATTGGCTACAATGGCAAAATTTTGTTATGTGTATTTTCCCACAATAAAAATGTATATATATATATATATTTTTTTTTAATTTAGAACCTTTATCACAGCAATATGTATCATGGTGGTGGTGGTTTAGTTGCTAAGTCATGTCTGATTCTTGGAATCCCATGGACTGTAGCGCATCAGGCTGTCCATGACATTCCACAGGCAAGAATACTGGAGTGGGTTGCCATTTCCTTCTCCAGGGGATCTTTCCAACCCAGGAATCAAACCTGGGTCTCCTGCATTGCAGGCAGATTCTTTCCCAACTGATATGTAAGTTGGGAGCCAAATATGTATCATATATACATTGAAAATAATTGTCAGTTTGAGTAAAATAACACAGCCTATTAAATTACTGATGGAAAATTTAATAATGTTGGTTTGATAGTTTTATCATTTTAAATAATTTCAATAATATTTTTGTTTTGTTTAAAATTTTATACATTTAGACTAGGTCTTCTTTTATGAAGTCTATAGTTATACATATGTATTATAGTAAAATAAAAGTTGTAACAGCATTTGTAGCTAGATAAATTAATACAGGAGTCGAAGAATTATTAAATTAGAATCATGATGTTATAATTGCTATACTAATGATAATTGGTAGCTTGTGTATCTTTGTTGACTATTTTTGACACATTTTTAACAAAAATTTCAAGTTTACAACATAATTAAGAGGCTCTTTGTTACCTATCTACTGCTTTATATGTTGTTTATCAATGTGGTATTTGGTCTTAATTGTGTTCTTTGATATAAACTATATTCAGTGATTTTAAGTTGAAACACCTTATAGCTTGTACACAATTGTCCACTGATTACAGTATGTTTGCTTGGGAAGGTACTATCCTTACCTGAATCTGTCAGGTCCCCAGTGATGCTGACCACATGCTAGTTACCCTAGTGGTTTCTCATCAGAAATTGTCCCACCTATGGTGAACCCATCTTGCAAAATGTCCTCTATGTAATGCTTGTGACTGATTTGGCTACAGTAAATTGGTTGTTGAAAAGTCACCTGCAGATTGCACCTAGAATTTTGATTGAGATAAAGTATATTATTTTTTTTTAATTTAGAACCTTTATCACAGCAATATGTATCATGGTGGTGGTGGTTTAGTTGCTAAGTCATGTCTGATTCTTGGAATCCCATGGACTGTAGCGCATCAGGCTGTCCATGACATTCCACAGGCAAGAATACTGGAGTGGGTTGCCATTTCCTTCTCCAGGGGATCTTTCCAACCCAGGAATCAAACCTGGGTCTCCTGCATTGCAGGCAGATTCTTTCCCAACTGATATGTAAGTTGGGAGCCAAATATGTATCATATATACATTGAAAATAATTGTCAGTTTGAGTAAAATAACACAGCCTATTAAATTACTGATGGAAAATTTAATAATGTTGGTTTGATAGTTTTATCATTTTAAATAATTTCAATAATATTTTTGTTTTGTTTAAAATTTTATACATTTAGACTAGGTCTTCTTTTATGAAGTCTATAGTTATACATATGTATTATAGTAAAATAAAAGTTGTAACAGCATTTGTAGCTAGATAAATTAATACAGGAGTCGAAGAATTATTAAATTAGAATCATGATGTTATAATTGCTATACTAATGATAATTGGTAGCTTGTGTATCTTTGTTGACTATTTTTGACACATTTTTAACAAAAATTTCAAGTTTACAACATAATTAAGAGGCTCTTTGTTACCTATCTACTGCTTTATATGTTGTTTATCAATGTGGTATTTGGTCTTAATTGTGTTCTTTGATATAAACTATATTCAGTGATTTTAAGTTGAAACACCTTATAGCTTGTACACAATTGTCCACTGATTACAGTATGTTTGCTTGGGAAGGTACTATCCTTACCTGAATCTGTCAGGTCCCCAGTGATGCTGACCACATGCTAGTTACCCTAGTGGTTTCTCATCAGAAATTGTCCCACCTATGGTAAACCCATCTTGCAAAATGTCCTCTATGTAATGCTTGTGACTGATTTGGCTACAGTAAATTGGTTGTTGAAAAGTCACCTGCAGATTGCACCTAGAATTTTGATTGAGATAAAGTATATTTGCTTCTCTAATTCTTTTCACTCTTGCAAGTGGACCACAAAGGATAAGAAGGTAAACTTGCCCAAGTGTGTGGGCCACTGTGAGCCCTAAAAAGTTTTAGAAAACCCCTACTGCTTGCCAAGCAGAAGAAATGATTGAAGCAGCTATTTAGAAATGACTTTTTTAGGAAGGTTAGTGAAAATGTACTTTTCTTTCACGGCCTTATTTTTACTGATGACACTGAGTAATTCCAGCAGTCTAGGAATTACCCAAAAAATGTAGTCAAAAACAGAAGTCTAGACACTTATTTGCTACTGCTTTTCAATCAAGATAGCTCAGGTGACAAATTAAATGCAATAGGAAGACTAAGTATTGGCTCTTAATATATAATATTAAATATTCAAATGTGTGCTATTCTTCACCATAACACTTATCCAATGGATCTGGGTTCAAGTCAGCTTGTATTTGGGGAGAGTTTATTATGCTGTGATCAATAGCTATAGACACTTAGTTTCAAAACCAAATGAACATTGACTCTTTAAGAGTTGAATTATCTAACTAGATTTCTTTTGAGTCCATTTAGATGATCCATAGACTTAATATAACCAATTCAAAATAAAATAGATTTAGATCCTTAATATATCTTTGAATGTTTGAAACTGAATACTAATTTCATCTAGTTACTTCTGTAGCTATTTATTACTAGAACTTCTACTTTGTTTCTTCAGCACAGTGTATGCTTTTTAATACCATGTGTGAGATTATAGATCATACAAAATAGACTTATTCCAGTGTGTCTTTAAAATATGAGATGCCTTGAGAGTATTGTCTCTCTGTGTATATTACTGGTTTGTCCCTGTTAGGTTGGTAATATCTCACAGCTGAAGACCTAGGAAATGGCATGAGGCACATGCTGGTCCATTGTAAACAAGAGAGACAGAAATTCATTGTCCTCAGAACTGAGTTCTCTCAACGATGGAGGGAGTAAAAATGGCTCATTTTAAATATGTTTTCACCAATTCTAAAGACAATGACTATTAATAAGAGAGTGTATTATCCAAAGCAGGAGAGGAGTACAGAGAAACGGAAACTTTTCCATAGCATGAATCACTCAGTTCAGTTCAGTTCAGTCGCTCAGTCGTGTCCGACTCTTTGCGACCCCGTGGACTGTAACCTACTAGGCTTCTCCGTCCGTGGGATTCTCCAGGCAAGAATACTGGAGTGGATTGCCATTTCCTTCTCCAGGGGATCTTCCCGACCCAGGGATCGAACCCGGGTCTCCTGCATTAGAGGCAGACGCTTTAACCTCTGAGCCACCAGGGAATCACTCAGCAGTAGTAAAAGTGTGTTAATGCTTTTCCTATGATAAGCTTATCTTTATTAAACCACAAAACCTGGAGTGATAATGAGTGATCCACTTTCAGTATAATACATCCTCTCACTGCCTTCTCTCTCTCCTTTCTTGCCTATTTTCTTGCCTCTTTTATTCTTCCTTTTTTTAAAGAGCAGGTTTATCTTTTTAAACTACATTGTCAGTTTGCCCAAGATATTAGTACTCTGCAGTTATCCCACATATTGTATATAAATTGGAACCTTACACTTCATGGCAGGTAACCTATAAGACTATGAAAAGCACCAGCTTAGCAGTTAGCGGAGGTGAACATCTATCATTTTATACCCACAAGACCTTAATAATGTTACTTTCTGAATCTAAGTTTTGTCATTTATATAATAGTAATATTTGTCAGTTTTAACAGAAGCGCCTACAAGGTTTTCAAAAGTTTTAGTAAATAGCAACTATTTAACAAATGCTTACCACATACCCTGCATTTTCTGGAAACTTTGCATACATGAACTCATTTAACTCTCAGAACACTCTCTCCATTTAAGTATCTTGAAAAGATTAAAGCAGAGATTTTCCCAAGACCCTATCTATCTTTAAAATGTTATATTGTTAAGGTTGCCAGATGAACTATGGGGATAACTAGTTAAGTTTCAATTTCAGATAAACAATGAATATTTTTTAGTATGGCTATATCCCAAATATTGCCTGCAACATACTTATGCTAAAAAAATCCTGAAATATATTCATTGTTACCTGAAATTCAAATTTAACTGTGTCCTGTATGTTTATTTGCTGAATCTGGCAACTCTCTGTATGGTGATTAGATATTTTTCAGAAAATCTAGTTTGGAGGAAGGACATTTAGTCTCAAATACTTTCAGTTTAATGAGATTGAGATTAGAAGTGTAGTGATGAGAGAGAATACATATGGTAGAGAGTAGGGGGGTGCCATCAAAAGACAATGTAATCAAGAAGAGTGTAAAGGTACCATGCAATGCTCTTCCATTTTCAATCATCATCTCAATCTTTTGAGGAAATTTTCCTATTGAATAAAACAAAATAAAAGACAAGCTGCTAATAAATGAAAAAAGCTTGGTATTGGTCACATAGCTAATAAATGAAAAAAGCTTGGTATTGAATCCAGCTCTTTTTGACACTTAAAGCTGATTTTTAAATTGCTATGAGGTTTTCTTTCTTTCAAAGTTAGATGGAGAGGAAGAGTAATTCTTTTACCCTGATAGAAGGATAAAAGTAAGGAGGTAATTAAGATGTTCAGAAAATTTGAGGTGACAATGAAGCAAGATGAGGTAGTTCAATGGAACTCATTTTCATCAAATTATAAAATAGTATCATCATAGAAATTGAAGATGGTAGGATTGGGAATCAAGGGTAAAAGAAAATGGAAAACGTTTGGAAACTGAAGTGTGGATATAATGAAGAAGTTAAATGAGATATTTCATGATAACTGCCTGTAATGTGAGATACACAGTCTTGATCCCTGGGTTGGGAAGATCCCTTGGGGAAGGAAATAGCAATCCACTCCAGTATTCTTGCCTAGAAAATTCCATGAACAGAGGAGGCTGGAGGGCTACAGTCCATGGAGTCGCAAAGAGTCGGACACGATTGATTGACTACACTAACTGGCTTTAAGAAACAGCTAGTTGGAAAGTAATTTATTAACTTTCCAGTCAGGTGATATACTGTGACTTGTGATTGCTTGTGGTTCTGTTATGATAATATAAAACTCAGAAGTTGCGGACTACATGAGAAATGAAACGGTTTTTAGACTTGTGGCCATAAGGGAATGCATCCATAGGCAGATGTCCAGTAGGCAGTTTTAGAACGACATACGAAACAGCAGGTTTAGAGAAAAACAACTGTAAAAAGATGAAGGGGAAATATAGAAAGCCAAATAATAAAGGCATGGTTTACTGTCTATACTACATGAAGGCATTTTTTAGATGTCTCTGATCATCCAATAGCCATACAAGCAGGTATGGTCATTTGGCAAACACAGTCATGCTGAATACTCTGACCCACATTTGATTGTCAGACATAATACTGAAATCTGGGTGTCTCCAAGTGCCATGCCAGTGGTCTTTGGAGAAAGTGTATAGAGGAGAAGCAGATCATAGACTGGAGGAAAAGATGTTTATGTTTAAGGGATCAGTAGAAGAAGGGAATTGGAGAAGGCAATGGCACCTCACTCCAGTACTCTTGCCTGGAAGGTCCCATGGGCAGAGGAGCCTGGTAGGCTATAGTCCATGGGGTCACTAAGAATCGGACACGACTGAGCGAATTCACTTTCACTTCTCACTTTCATGCATTGGAGAAGGAAATGGCAACCCACTCCAGTGTTCTTGCCTGGAGAATCCCAGGGACGGGGGAGCCTGGTGGGCTACCGTCTATGGGGTCGCACAGAGTCGGTCATGACTGAAGCGACTTAGCAGCAGCAGCAGAAGAGGAAATAAAACAACATTAATTAAAGGAGTCCACTAACCTAGATATGTTAATATTGAATGTGCTGATTATTTTTATATTTATATCCAATCATCAAATTGTACACTTTAAATATACATAATTCTTAATTTTCAAATATACCTCAATGCAAAATTAGCAAGAGAGAACACTAACCCAAAGACGTGGAGGAGAGACTTCTCAAGAAGGAATATTGGTCAATGGATTCTACTGATGGGGCTGTATTTCAAAGAAGTAGAGACATGACTTGTCCACTAAGTCACTTATGGTCTCCTAGAGATCAGTCAGAGGGCTGGTGTTAGAAGACATGCTGCAAAACCATACACTAAACATAACTGGCGAGGGTAAAGTTTTAATTTTATATTACTCTTTCAAAATAACAGAAAATTGTGTATGTTGGAACATGACATGTATAAGCCTGCTGCTTAAAGGAGTAAGGTTACAATAGACAGACTGGGAATTAGTTTCCTACTGCTGCTGTAACAAAGTACCACAGACTTGGTTCTGTTACATTACATTTCTGGAAGTCAGGAGTCCAAAATGGGATTGGCTAGGCTACAGTTAAAGTGTCAGCATGGTTGTATTCTTTTGGAGCTTCAGAATGTTTCCTTGCCTTTTCCACTTTCTGAAGGCAGACTGTATTTCTTGGCTTATGGTTCCTTCTTTCGTCTTCAAAACCAGAAGCATAGCATCTTCCTATCTCTCTCTGACTTTCCTGCTTGCTTCTTTCTTTTACAAGAATGTGATTATATTGGGTGTACACAGTCTACACAAGTAATCCATTATAATCTCCCCATTTCAAAAACCTTAACTTCATCACAAAGTCCCTTTTACCATCTGAGGTAAGATATTCACAGGTTCCTGGCATTAGGATGATAGAACATGGACATCATTGGGGGCTATTACTTTACTTATAAAAGTTGGATTTCTTTTTTTTTTTTGGTCTGGTGACAACTCTCTCAGGAATAGCTCTCCTTCCTCTGGAAATAGTTCTCTCTTCACTCCATTTACATGGACACTAAGGGAACTCTCATGTTCTTATGTGACCTTGTTCCTCCATTACTGTTCTTTGATACATGTTGGGTACTCTATCCAAGCTGACACACTCCTTTGGCATCTAGAGAGTCCAGTGAATCTTTCAATGCTGAAGCACTCAGACACAAACCTGAGTTTTATCAGAAGCCATATTTTTGCCACATGTGCAGTTTGTAAGTTTGGAATAAGAGATTTTTGAGCAGGAGGAGGCTGATTGGGTGTTTAGGACTCCATTCTTTCACTGCCAAGCGCCTTGGTTGGATTCCTGGTTGGGGAACTAAGGTCACACAAGCCACATGGTATGGCCAAAAAAAAACCCAACAAACCAGAGAAAGAAGCTGAGCTGAGGCCTGGGGGTCATCCTACAGTGCTCGCACTCTTGTTCCTTTGCTTTCTGAGGTCAGCGTGCACTACCATGCAAGCTCATTTATTAATTTGTTGATCAACTCTTTCATGGGGAAATAGATTTTCTAGCCAACCAAATCCCCTTTCTGTTTAGCTTATTTCGAGTTGAGTTTCTTTGTAATCTACATATTCCTTATTAATTCAAGAGCTTAAGTAAGTGAGGTCTTTTAGAATACAGCAGGGGCTTGTTTGTAAGATGATGAAGAGTCACTGAAGAGATTTCTTTTTAGTCAAATAAATCAGATATCTGTGTACACGTTTCTAATTTGCTTTTGCTAAGGATAAAAATAAGAATTCTTCCTTGCAACCTATCCCTATGACCCCTAGACCTTTACTTCTGTCTTTCCAGTACAAATATAAGACAAATTCCCTTAAATGTTTCATGAAGGTCAACTTTTCTTTCCTTTTGTGAGTAAACTTTGATGGATTAATACACATATACTGCGTTAATAAGCTTCTTGTCTTTTAGGATCTAGTCATGAATTTATTGCTTCTCTTCTTCCCCAAAATCTCTTCAGAGGTAAAATAGATTTCTTTTCCCAATTCTCTCTTCTTAAAGATTTCTGAGGCTTGGTGATTATATAGCTTCTTTTATAATAAGATAGAAGAAAATTGTTCTATTCTGAGTAAAAGGAGATTTAGTTTCTTTGAGTGTTATTTTAAAAATATTATATATTTAATTATTTACCTTAAACTAGCAACAGCCTGACATACATGCTCTGGACCCCATAAAGTCTTTATTAAGCCCAGTGAAATATATCAGGAATCATCAGATGGCCTTAAATGCTTATATGTGTATGATATTTAGTGACATAAGTTTTAATTATATGCCTCTTATGTGGACAAATATCACTGTCTCCACTGACTCACTCAGATGAACCTATTTGCAGGGTAGGAATGAGACGCAAGCAGAGAACAGTACTGTGGGCATGGAGTGAGCGGAGGAGAAGGTGGACTGAATTGAGAGTTGTACTGACACATATACACTGCCGTGTGTGAAATAGCTAGCTAGTGGAATGCTGCTATACTACCGGGAGGTCAGTTCAGTAGCCTGTGATGACCTAGAGGGGTAGGAAGCTCAAGAGAGACAGTATATTTATGTATATACTTACACACATACATACATACAGCTGATTCACATTGTTGCATAGCAGAAACAGTCACAGCAGTGTAAAGCAAGTACACTCCAATATATTATATAATATATACAATATACTATATATATATAATAAATAACAAAGCAAACAAATAAATTCTCCTCATTGTATTAGCTCATCTATTAATTTTTAAAATATTTGGTAAGGACATACTATGTACTGAATCCTGGGGGTTATCCTATAAGTGATTTATGGTTGCGCTCACTGTGGAATCTACAATTGAACTGGGCAGGCAAACAAATAAACAGGTGCTAGAGAAAATTAAATACAGGTTCTTTGAAAGATTAAAATTATAGAGAGCTTTAGAAGAAGAAGGGGAGGCAATCCTTTGTTGTTGCTGAGCTGGGGGTCAAGGATCAAAGGAAGATTGGGAAAAACAGATGCAACAAATGTAAAACTTCCTCTTGCTTTGTAGAGAGCAAATGTTCCAATAGTTACCTGCACGAAGACCAGGTGAGATCATTCCCACAGACCCAGTACCTGAGAATTCCTCTGGTTCTTGGACTTATGTTTAGTTTTCTACTTTATCTTATTTTCTTATCATTTGAAATGATTTAGTATGTCTATGTGCGTGTGTGTGTGGGGGGTGTATACTCAGACAACTGTGGCAAGTTTTTGAACAATTTCGATCAATGATAAGGTGGCCTCTAAAGAGAAATAATACTTGCTCTGGGATTTTTGGAAAGTTACTAAATGTTTCTGCTCTCATCCCCTCACAGGTCCATAAGAGAATTAGTTGCCTCTGTTTATATTCAAGGACACTTAGCTCCAAGAGGACTTATCTTTCAATTTCTGGCAGTATTTCCTGCACAAAACCCATCTCAAAATCTGGCCTTAAAAAAGAGAGGGATGGAATTGCACAAGCAGGAAGCATATGTCCTTTTCTCATTCCAGTCCCTTTTGGAGAGTTGCAAAAAGGACGATAATAAAAACAAAGTTTGTTTACTAGTTGGATCATAGGAAAAAGCAAGAGAATTCCAGAAAAAAACATCTACTACTGCTTCTTTGACTACGCTAAAGCCCTTGACTGTGTGAATCACAACAAACTGTGGAAAATTCTTAAAGAGATGGGAATACTAGACCGCCTTACCTGCCCCCTGAGAAATCTGTAGGCATGTTAAGAAGCAACAGTTAGAATCAGACAAGCAACAGCGGACTGGTTCAAAATTGGGAAAGAAGTATGTCAAGGCTCTATACTGTCAACATACTTATTTAATTTATATGCAGAAACATCATGTGAAATGCCGGGCTGGATGAAGTGCAAGCTGGAATCAAGATTGCTGGGAGAAATGTCAATAACCTCAGATATACAGATGACACCACCCTTATGGCAGAAAATGAAGAGGAATTAAAGATCCTCCTGATGAAGGTGAAAAAGGAGAGTGAAACGTTGGCTTATAACTCAGCATTCAAAAAACTAAGATCATGGCATCTGGTCCCATCACCTCATGGCAAATAGACGGGGAAACAATGGAAACAGTGAGGAAGTTGCTAGTTATGAGTGTTTACATTTAGGGAAGGCAATACCTATGGCTTTCCTATAATGTATTCATAGGACATTTCTAGTTCCTCCCATCCAAATCCAGTTTACCACACAGGAGTCATTTTTCTAAAGTTAACCAAAAGCCAATTTTTTCATACCATAGAGGAAAGAGTTTTACAAACTCTTTACCTAAAGGTACAAGGTGATTGAGTAATTCCTCTAAGGTCACACCTCTGGGAATTAGGAAATAGTGAGTTATCAAGGTCTGAACTGAGGTCTTGGAGAAGGAAATGGCAACCCACTCCAGTGTTCTTGCCTAGAGAATCCTGTGGACAGCAGAGCCTGGTGGGCTGCCATCTATGGGGTCGCACAGAGTCGGACATGACTGAAGTGACAGCAGCAGCAACAGCAGAACCGAGGCTTATTTACTCCTACAAGTCAATCTCTTTCAATGCTTAGAGTGTCTTCCAGGAGCAAAGGATTTCTCTTAAAAGGCAGCAATAACTGAAAGCAGAACAGACATAGACTCATGAGTCATGAAAAAGATGAGGGTAATTCCTCCTCTGAAACAGGAGGGAATGAGGGAAAGAGAGATTAATTTATAGATTATTAAGAATTGACTGTTATTTTCAAGATTTATGACTTTTAGAGTGACAGGCATCAAAACATCCTAGAATAAGTTTTGTTGATGGGTAGAATAATCTCTCAATGTAATGCACTTATTTCTAATTAACTAGTGAAAGTTAATTTCCCCAATAGAGGAGTAAGTGGCACTAACTTAAAATTAGAAGTTATAGACCTCATTACATAAACAGTAGTTCAACAGTTGCAATTTTCCAGTTTCTTTCCTATGTGAATGAATACCACATCCCTTCACATTTATTATTTAAATATTTGGTAATAAACTACATCACAAGAGAGATTCTTCAGATGTTCAACATGATTTACAACATCACTGGACAAAATAAAATATTTGAGCTCCCTTAATTCATTTAGCTTAGTGTCAAGTAGAAAGGAAGCATATGTATATAAAATTTTCCCTAAAAGTGGCAATATATGATATAGTCATTTTTGAGCTAGTGTAGTGGAGTCTGTCCACTCAGGAGAGCAAGAATTTATTTTGTCAGATTCGGTACTTTTCTAGCCACTGAGATGGAACACATTATACAGGTACTATTACAACTGTCTTGTAATTGTGGATTGTGGATTGCCCAAAGTGCTCATGCTTTTTTCTGTATATTGTTATCTCAAAGGAGTTTCAACTGAGGAAATTAAATGTATGTAGCGGCGTAATGGGAAACAGAGGTGTTTAAAAATGCTGAAATGGGCATATTCAAACATGGTTTGGTTTAAAATAAAACTGCAGCAGTTTTCAAAATGGAATTCTTACTCTATTAAAATGCAAATAAACAATGTCTTTTTTTCTGCCTTCCTTCCAGACTTTTTAAACTAGTTATAAAATACCTTTGAAATACACTGTGTTTTCATTTTTGGGACATGAACTTCTTGTGCTTAATTTTAATAACAAATTATTGTAAATTCCCTGGCAGTCCAGTGGTTAGGACTCCACGGTCTCATTTCTGAGGGCCTGGGTTCAATCCCTGATTGGGGAACTAAAATCCCACAACCCATGTGGTTTGGCAACAACAACAACAAATTATTAAACTACAATCTTTCTTTTGTTATTTGTGGTGGAAAATTGGTCAGATAAAACTTAAAAACTGATTTTTTTAAAACTACAAATACATAGAAGAGATTCCTAGAAGGAATATAAACTCATGAGTGAGAAAGACGGGATGTCTCTGAAGCCTGAAATAGTAGCTTCTCTGCTTCCCTGGTGGCTCAGAGGTTAAAGCGTCTGCCTTCAATGTGGGAGACCTGGGTTCCATCCCTGGGTCGGGAAGATCCCCTGGAGAAGGAAATGGCAACCCACTCCAGTATTCTTGCCTGGAGAATCCTATGGACAGAGGAGCTTGGTGGGCTACAGTCCACGGGGTCACAAAGAGTCGGACACGACTGAGTGACTTCACTATTTACTGAGAATTTGATAATACGTAGGCTGTACTCTTGCCTGGAAAATCCCATGGGTGGAGGAGCCTGGTAGGCTGCAGTCCATGGGGTCGCTGAGAGTCAGACATGACTGAGCAACTTCACTTTCACTTTTCACTTTCATGCTTTGGAGAAGGAGATGGCAACCCACTCCAGTTTTCTTGCCTGGAGAATCCCAGGGGCAGGGGAACCTGGTGGGCTGCCATCCATGGGGTCACACAGAGTTGGACACGACTAAAGCGACTTAGCAGCAGCAGCAGGCTGTTGGATTAGGCTTTGAGGTGATTTCTTTCTGTATTTTATTTGATCTCAACTCTCCAAAATTAAATGAAGAAGAGAAATTTCTCTCTGTTGATTGTACAACTTTGATGTAAGGAACTAACATCAATTTCCTGCCTTTAGCATCCATCTCAGATGGGTATTTTCTCTCCCTCCCTACTCCCTTCCTCTTCTCCCTCCCTCCCCCTTTTCTTCCATGTTTCTCTTTGCATTTTCTATCACTGCTCTCATTAAAAGATCCAGAATGCATTCTTTAACCTATAGGCAAGGTTCTTCAGTTTCTCTTTGTTACTGAAGTTGAAAAGGCAATAGACCATTCACTAAGTGTGACCGGGAAATTTAGATGCTTCACATTTTCCAGAAGGAAATTGCTATAAAAACAACAAAACTTTGTCTTGTTCCTTTTGACTGCCTCTCTTAGCCACTTTACATTCATTCTGGAAGAAACACAAGCTGGAATCAAGATTGCCGGGAGAAATATCAATCACCTCAGATATGCAGATGACACCACCCTTATGGCAGAAAGTGAAGAGGAGCTAAAAAGCCTCTTGATGAAAGTGAAAGAGGAGAGTGAAAAAGTTGGCTTCAAGCTCAACATTCAGAAAACGAAGATCATGGCATCTGTTCCTATCACTTCATGGGAAATAGATGGGGAAACAGTGGAAACAGTGTCAGACTTTATTTGTTTGGGCTCCAAAATCACTGCGGATGGTGACTGCAGCCAGGAAATTAGAAGACGCTTACTCCTTGGAAGAAAAGTTATGACCAACCTAGATAGCATTTTCAAAAGCAGAGACATTATTTTGCCGACTAAGGTCCATCTAGTCAAGGCTATGGTTTTTCCTGTGGTCATGTATGGATGTGAGAGTTGGACTGTGAAGAAGGCAGAGCACTGAAGAATTGATGCTTTTGAACTGTGGTGTTGGAGAAGACTCTTGAGAGTCCCTTGGACTGCAAGTAGATCCAACCAGTCCATTCTGAAGGAGATCAGCCCCGGGATTTCTTTGGAAGGAATTATGCTAAAGCTGAAAGAGTTGACTCATTGGAAAAGACTCTGATGCTGGGAGGGATTGGGGGCAAGAGGAGAAGGGGACGACAGAGGATGAGATGACTGGATGGCATCACTGACTCGATGAACGTGAGTCTGAGTGAACTCCGGGAGTTGGTGATGGACAGGGAGGCCTGGCGTGCTGCGATTCATGGGGTCGCAAAGAGTCGGACATGACTGAGTGACTGAACTGAACTGAAAGCTAAATGAGGACTTTTTCTAGCTCAGATGGTAAATAATCTGTGGGAGACATGGGTTTGATCCCTGGGTCAGGAAGATCTCATGGAGAAGGAAATGGCTACCCACTCCAGTTTTATTGCCTGGAGAATCCCATGGACAGAGGAGCCTGGCAAGCAACAGTCCCTGGGATTGCAAAGAATCAGATGCGGCTGAGTAAATGCATATGGGTTTCTCTCTCTCTCTCTCTCACTCTCTTCTCTTACCAAAACCTTGCTCCTAGAAAGAACTGGAGAAAAACCCTGTCCTGACATGTATTCAGTATTACGTTTATTCATTGTATCTGCTGTCTATTACTGTGTAACAAACTACCCCACAGCTTAAAGACACAAAACAAACAGTTTTCCTATGCTCACAGGTTCTGTGAATCAGTTTAGAAAGGTCAGAGTGGGGATAGTTTGTCCCTATGATATTTGGGTCACAACTGGGAAGACCCAGGTGGCTGTGAATGACTTGAATGACTGGAGGCTGGAATTATCTGGAGAGTTCTTCACTAATATGTGTCTGGAAGATTCTTCTTGTGCCTGGGATTTCTTCATGGCATAAAAACTTCAAGATAGTCAGATACAGAGCTTGAGATTCCAAAAGCAATAGTTCCAATAAAAACAAGGAAAATTCTGCATGGTTTTATATGAACTGTCCTCAGAAGTCACATGGTGCTGTGTCCATCATATTCTGTGGTTATAGCAGTCACAACTCCACCCAGATTTAAAAGAAAGGGGCAGACCTCTATCTCTTGATGGTCACCGTACTGAAGAATTTTTGTTCATATTCTAAAACTACTATACTCTTACTTGTAAGGGTATATTTATTTCTTTTGGCTGTTCTTCTTTGTTCAGATCGGCTCACCTCTTCCTAGTAACCAGGCAAGGCATGAATGTAAGTCAAAAATACCCACAGTAAATTATGTTCAGAATCGTCTATCCTCTCAATTTCCATCCAATTTTCTTTGAGTCAACTTTGAGTTTCTTGACATCATCTCCCTCTCTACCACTTAAAATATTAAAAGGGAGATCTTTAAGCAGCAGCTTGAAGAAATATGCTCCTGGTTGTCTGCCACAGTAGTTCAGTTCTTATATCTTTCCTAAGGATCCAGACAGACATGGCTGAACTGACAAAACCCCATCATTTACGGTCTTGCACTGGCACCTTTGCCCCTTTGAAATGGTAACCTTACAGAGTTAGTTCTAATAAAATCTAAAAAAAAAATAAATGTACAGTTACTTTGTAAAGCAAAAGGAATATTACAAACTTACTCTTGCCTGGAAAATCCCATGGATGGAAGAGCCTGGTAGGCTGCAGTCCATGGGGTCGCGAAGAGTCGGATACGACTCAGTGACTTCACTTTCACTTTTCACTTTCGTGCACTGGAGAAGGAAATGGCCACCCACTCCAGTGTTCTTGCCTAGAGAATCCCGGGGATGGGGGAGCCTGGTTGGCTGCCGTCTATGGGGTCGCACAGAGTTGGACACGACTGCATTGACTTAGCAGCAGCAGCAAGTTATTACGAGTAGCCACGTATTTTTGCAAACTGTGTTCCTAACATATTCTCTGTGAAGATATGGTTTATATCAGTGTGGGAAAATCTCTGTTACTTTTTAGACTGAACAGTGATTGATTTTGTGCATATTGTAACTAATATTGATTTAGTAATTTGATGATTATAGAGAAGAAAGAATGGCAAACAATGTAATGTTATCTTTTACTATTTACACCAACTTTTGGCCTAATTAGGTAAAAGGAAAAAAATACATGCTCATGAAACTTTGGAAATAATAATGTGGTGTTTATTTATTCTCCATGGAATATTATCTCCATGGAGAGTTGTATTTGGTAAAGCAGCAAGAAGAAATTTTAATGAGAATATTCCACATAAATATCATGAACCTTGGAATATCATTGATATATAAAATGACTAAATTTTTCAAAATAAAAACCAGGACACATGTGCTGACAATGAAATATAATATTTAACTCTGGAATTGAGCTGGAAAATTTGGGTTGTATGGTCTACATAACTATGTAGAAGCATCACATAATTGTTTAAATATATCTTCAGGCATAATTCAGGCAAAACTAAATTTATTATGCAGGATATTGATCCTGAACATAGCTATTGATTAATAATAATACTTAACCATATTCAGCAGCTTTTTTTTGAAGGTTCAAAGTTATTCCAGCAAAATGCTATTAGTTTCTATTATCTTGGGGGTATATGGCAAGAATGATTACACTTGACTATAGAAGGTAGACATGCAGAGATGTACTGTACATTTTTTTAACCATAAATGAGAAATTTGGAGCAAAAACATATGCTAAGGTTTTGTTTCTTTTTTAGTTCAAGTCTAAAATCTGTGCTTCCTTTTAAAATACTAGCCCAGCAAATATTTTTACTCTTTTATTACATCATTTCAAGGAGGAGAGAATAGTTCTACCCTAGGGTGTTCTCAACTTTGCAGGATCCTATTTGTGAGCAGAAATAATGCAGCTCTTAATCCTATTTTTCTATCATCAATAAACATAACACATTACTGTATTTTTATGTTCTTATATGTTGAAAGTTATCTATGAAACTTAAGTAGGACATAATAGAAATATTCAATATATTTTCCTGTGAACTATCCATTGGTTCTAGCTAGATGTTTCTTGGACCATCTGACCAGATTGCCAACTGGATTGATAAACTGGCCATTTTGGCTATTCATCCTATGCTGGATCACAGTCCATTTATTTGGCCATATAATGAACATGCAGTAATAGCAAAACAAGTACTACTTGTTTTGACAGAGTTGTAGATTTCTTGCTAAAGTTCAAATTGTCAAGTGTAGCTTAATATTAACCAGTGGTTCAAGAAAAAGAAGAGAATGTTTAAAATGCAATACGATAAGTAGGGTGATTGTTCCTTTATTCTGTTCACTTCCAGGATTTGTGAGTAACAGAACAATATGCACTCCATGAGGTATTCTCAGGAGGGCTGAAGTGTGCTGCTTAGGGACCTACCCATCAGTTTATGTGTCAAGACTTAGAGGAAAACAAAGGATGAAGTTGTTGCACATAGAGTGGTTTAATTTTTTTCTTGAATTAGGATTCAGAATTGTTTTTGCATAACCCTGGGGAGAGGCTGTGTGGATTCCTTCTCTTTCACAGAGCTAAATATTGAATGGAAGCTGATAAGTGTGTGTGGCTTGAGGATGTCAGTTGTGTATATATGGGGAGTACAACCCAGTAACAGGGAAGAGAAGGTAAATTCAATAAAAAAACAGAATTTTCTTAAGATTTAAAAATTATTTTAAATATTTGATATACTATAAAATGGTCAAGTACAAGTATTTTATAGAAGTAAATTATATTATAAATTTATATAAAATAAACTATAAATTCATATAAAATATATGAGTGAATCATATATTTAACTTACTTGAAAATTAATATTATATGGATTAAGAACATAAAGATTACAGATATATTTATTTTTAAATTATAGCTTTGAGCCTGAATTAATTGACTGATTCAAGCTGATGTGTTCTAGTTATATTTACTTCTAACCCTTTCACATCTGCTCCTATTTTAAGATCAATCCCATTTAAGATGTTAAACTCAGAGTTTTTCAATAGTTTTTGCATGAGTATGTCCTGCTGGTAATGGTAGCATGTGATTTTGATATTTCTATAGGAAAAAGAAACAAAATATAAAAGGAGTAATGTGAAAATATAAATCACGTATAAGAAAAGATGTTTATTAAGCAGTCATGCTGAGGACCTAAAATGAGGATATTTGATGAATTGTCACCATCTCTTTTTATATCTTTAATCAATACTCTATTAACTAGTGTTACCTTTTATATATTAAATTTAAGTCAATCAACTTTATTTTACATTTCATTTTCACCTTCACTAGCCAGAAAATAACACTATTTGCTTTTTGTAGATGAAGTTTTTTATGCACAGTCTACATAAAATCCTCATTAATCACATATGTGTTTCATGTTATAAAAACTCATCAAGATAATAAATAGAATAATTGGAGCCTTTTCAATTTTCCCTTTCAATTCAGCAGAATGGGCCAAAGAGCCCAGAGCACTGTGTTCTGCATCTTTCATTTGCATCAAGTAATAGCCTCTACAGAAGAACTTCACAGTCTGTCTTTCTATTAGCATTCCCTACAATTTCAATCTTTATCAGGCAGTATGTGAATGACTAGGTGGCAAGTGATACATACTCTCATCACTCAGCTAGGTAACCAGGGCACGTTTCTGTCTCACAGCCTGTATATGTTTTAAGAAAAGAAAATAATGGGGAATCAGTGATTTAAATTTCTGATATTTTTGAATATCGTTGCCTATCTACAACAATTTAAATTCACTTTTCCACATGATGTCACAGTCTTATTCTCTCAGTTCAGTTCATTTCAGTTGCTCAGTCGTGTCTGACTCTTTGTGACCCCACGAATCGCAGCACGCCAGGCCACCCTGTCCATCACCAACTCCCGGAATTCACTCAGACTCGCGTCCATCGAGTCAGTGAAAGCCCAATATGTAGTCAGAGGTGTGGAGTATTTTACATGATGGGAAAATATACTTTTGTGGGGCCGGGAAATTTACATGGCATCTCAGGGGATTCATTGTCTTGCTCAAAAATATATTTGTATATGAAATATAATAATATAGAACACTTATGTTTGTATTTATAAATATAGCTGTTTAATTTTTGAAAAGAAAATAATGAGGGCTCAGTGGTCTAATTTTAAAGACCACCAAGCAAAACACCTTTTAGAAGTAAAATATAAATCATTTTGTACATCAAAAAATGCTTTTCAGGATGACTATCTTGAATTTGGGTGCAAAATGGAACAACCTGAGGTGAAGTTTAATAATTGAATATACTTTTAAGAAGTCGGTAAGATAATAATATAATAACTCTGTTTAGTCTGGAGAAATTTATAAGGCAAGTGTTCTGTTAACAGATATTGATAATTCCAGGAACTAACTTTACAGAAAGATGGCATGTAGGCAGGAAGAGAAATCTTTTGCTCATTAGCAGTTTGGAGAAGGCACTGGCGACCTACTCCAGTACTCTTGCCTGGAAAATCCCATGGACAGAGGAGCCTGGTAGGCTGGAGTCCATCGGGTTGCAGGTCGCGAAGAGTCAGACATGGCTAAATGACTTCACTTTCACGCATTGGAGAATGAAATGGCAACCACTCCAGTGTTCTTGCCTGGAGAATCCCAGGGACGGGGGAGCCTGGTGGGCTGCCGTCTCAGGTCACACAGAGTCAGACACGACTGAAGCGACTTAGCAGCAGCAGCATTATCAGTTATGTGTTTAAATCATTCACTGTGCTCCTTTGATATTTATACTTGTCAGAACATTTGGATGGGGTGTAACATGGGATGGAAAGAGACAGAGCGTTTCAAAAGAGGATAGTTGACTCAGGGTTGAGATGTTATGCTCCAATTCTGTTGTCATATTTATCTCTAGTAGGTTTGAGGGTACAGTACTGATAGGCTGTAGATTTCCCCTAGATACTTGTCTGCAGTAAAGATTTTGCTGCCATCACAGTACCATTGATGTAATATTTTAGTGACAGTCATTGCTTTTAAGCCCCATAGCACTAACCATGGATTAGTAATGTCTTTCCATTCACTTATAATTTTATTTAATTAAAAAACAGAATAGATGAATAGCTAAACCTGGCAATATTAATTAGCACTGCTGAAACCCTGTTATTAAAAAAATACACCTACTCCCAATTTAATGCCCTTAATTTGTTTTCCCCCAACAGAATGTAAGGCAAAAAAGGCTTTTCCTGAAATAACTCTTACCATAAAGCACATTCTGTTGAAAAGTACACCACTGGTTATAGCAAAATTCAGACCTGAAAAGCAAGCCTTCTCTCACCATATCAGATACAGAGAAAGTGAATATTCTGGCCACTGTTCTTTCTCACATTCTCACTCTCTTTTTGCTGACCTTTTCTGAATTATTTCTGAAGATGATGCTTCTCTGAGCTCTCTCTGAAGCAAAGTGCTTTTCTAAAATCTCTTTTGGAACAATTTTCATGGAAGATGGAAAAATAATTGAGATACAGCACCTCACAAACAGACAACCTCATGTTGTTTACACGCTTAAGCATAACGTAAAGAAGGCAATGTGTGGTGGTTGGTGTTGAGTACTAGCACCACCGGCAATTCCTTTGCAGAGAGACCGATGCTGGCTGAGCAGAGGAGTGAATATCTTGGTTGGATTCAGAACTAAGGTATTCTTTCTGCTTTATTATTGAGAACAGAATTGTTAAATGGATGCAATTATTCCACAGTGCAATTCCAAAAATATCAATGCTTTCTGAAGAAAAAGAAATTTATAGAGATAAATGCCTAGGTACAACTAGACAATTTTTTTTCACTAATAATTGCCTTTCATTGTCTTAAATAGGCATTTCACATTCTTGGTAGAGATAGTAAAGTGAACATTCACATTCATCTTTATTCTCTGTAAAAAATCCCTTTCAAAATAGCAAAAGGATTTATAATAAGATATAAATAGCAAAATAGCAAAATGATTTATAAACAAGATAAGAAACCACTTTTGCTGAGAGCATTGGAACCTGGAAAATTGAGGGTAAGTGATTATTAACTGACCAGCTCAGAGAATGTGATTTGTAAGCCAGTGACAAGAAAATCTGAGAAAGGACTTAAATGATGAAATTTGCTTTAAGAGAAAGTTGGTTACCCAGATCTTCTTCTCTAATTTAGCTCATCCCTAACAGCCTGAACACTGGAGTTCATTCTCCAGAAACCACAAAACAGAGTGATGGGTAGAAATACCTTAAAGAAAAGCTTAAGTAAACATTTACACTGAAGGTTGAAAGACATCACCATCTTTTCTTATCTTACAAGCAGGTGTGTACTCTTCAGATAGGGGATCTGACAAGCCCAAGATATGAACATAGTGATATCCAGGGCTCCCCAATCAAACAGCCTATGGTGAAGATTACAAATGGAAAGACCCTTAGCAGGCATAGAGTTTTCAGTCATCTCTGTGTGTGGGGTGTGTGTATGTGTGTGTGTGCTTTGTTTTGTCTGACTCTTTGCAACCCTTTGGACTGTAGCCCACAAGGCTCCTCTGTCCATGGGATTGTTCAGGCAAGAATACTGGAGTGGGTTGCCAGTTCCTTCTCCAGGGGATCTTCTTGATCCAGGAATCAAACTCATGTCTTCTGTGTCTCTTGCACCACAGGCAGATTCTTTCCTTGCTGTCATCTCTTTGGCACTCTAGAAATAGATCTGTGCATAAATTGGACATCAAAAAAAAAAAAAAAATCTAAAGTAATGTATGAATAGCAAAGTCCAAAACTAACAAATGGAGAAAAAATGATCAGCTTCTCATTTAACATAACATGTATAGAGTTTACTTTATGTCAAGCATTGTTGTGAGTACTTTATAAGTATTCAGTTCAGTTCAGTTCAGTCGCTCAGTCATGTCCAACTCTTTGCAACCTCATGGACTACAGCATGCCAGGCTTCCCTGTCCATCATCAACTCCCAGAGCTTACTCAAATTCATGTCCATGAGCCAGTGATGCCATCCAACCATCTCATCCTCTTGTCATACCCTTCTCTTCCCACCTTCAATCTTTCCCAGCATCAGGGTCTTTTCAAATGAGTCAGTTCTTTGCATCAGGTGGCCAAAGTATTGGATTTTCAGCTTTAGCATCAGTCCTTCCAATGAGTATTCAGGGTTTCCTTTAGGATGGACTGGTTGAATCTCCTTGCTGTCCAAGGAACTCTCAACAGTCTTCTCCAACACCACAGTTCAAAAACATCAATTCTTCGGCACTCGGCTTTCTTTATAGTCAAACTCTCACATCCATACATGACTACTGGAAAAACCACAGCTTTGACTAGATGGACATTTGTTGGCAAAGTGATGTTTCTGCTTTTTAATATGTTGTCTAGGTTGGTCATAATTTTCCTCCAAGGAGTAAACATCTTTAATTTCATAGCTGTGGTCACCATCTGCAGTGATTTTGGAGCCCCCCAAAATAAAGTCTGTCACCATTTTCACTGTTTTCCTATCTATTTGCAATGAAGTGATGGGACCAGATGTCATGATCTTAGTTTTTTGAATGTTAAGTTTTATGCCAACTTTTTCACTCTCCTCTTTCAATTTCATCAAGAGGCTTTTTAGTTTGCCATAAGGGTGGTGTCATCTGCATATCTGAGGTTATTGATGTTTTTCCTGGCAATCTTGATTCCAGCTTGTGTTTCATCCAGTCCAGCATTTTGCATGATGTACTCTGCATAAGTTAAATAAGCAGGGTGACAATATACAACCTTGAAGTACTCCTTTCCCAATTTTGAAACAGTCTGTTGTTCCATGTCCAGTTCTAACTTTTGCTTCTTGACCTGCATACAGATTACTCAGGAGGCAGATCATGTGGTCTGTTATTCCCATCTCTTGAAGAATTTTCCATAGTTTATTGTGATCCACACAGTCAAATGTTTTGGCATAGTCAATAGAGCAGAAATAGATGTTTTTCTGGACCTCTCTTGCTTTTTCAATGATCCAACAGATGTTGGCAATTTGATCTCTGGTTCCTCTGCCTTTTCTAAATATAATTTGAACATATGGAAGTTCACAGTTCCCATACTACTGAAGCCTGGCTTGGAGAATTTTGAGCATTACTTTGCTAGTGTGTGAGATGAGTGCAATTGTGTGGTAATTTGAGCATTCTTTGGCATTGCCTTTCTTTGGAATTGGAATGAAAACTGACCTTTTCCAGTCCTGTGGCCACTGCTGAGTTTTCCAGATTTGCTGGCATATTGAGTGCAGCACTTTCACAGTATCATCTTTTAGGATTTGAAATAGCTACACTGGAATTCCATCACCTCCACTAGCTTTTTTCATAGTTATGCTTCATAAGGCCCACTTGACTTCCCATTCCAGGATGTCTGGCTCTAGGGGAGTAATCACACCATTGTGGTTATCTGGGTCACGAAGATCTTTTTTCATAGTTCTTCTGTGTATTGTAAGTATTATTTATTTAATATTGAGAACAACTCTATCATTTATAATATAGATAGATAAAGAAACTGCAATATTAAAGGGTTAACTAAATTTCCCAAGGTCACATTAACTAATAAGTAGTGGGGTCTTGACTTGAATGCAGGCACTTAGTTACTGGAGTCTGTGCTAATAATCACTATATTATATGCCCTCTTGATTTAGAGTAAATATGGACTTTTAAGGCAGAAGAAAATATTCATAATGTCTCTGATACTTTTAAAGCAATAAGAAAATGTACTATACTAATTAAATAAGAAAAACATGCCATAAAAGGAACATCTAGTTGTAAAGTGAATTCTTGGTTATTGAAATATTATAAAAATAAAAAACAAGAATAAGAAGATAAGATTAGAAAAATCTCCTTTCCCTATTTTCTATAGTGATTTTTTTGAGATTTATCAAAGAGATAAGGATATGTAAAGCCAGAGAGAAAAGATAAAATGATTAATGAACCAGTCCAGGTGATCCAAGATCAAAACAGTGTGACTGCCAGAATGAGGGAAATAGAAAATACACAACAGAAAACCATCAAAAAAGCAACTTAAGAAAAATACATAGAAATGAATATCATTTCCAAGACTGAGAGTCCCCCCTCCAAGTATTTAGTATAGTGGATGAAAAAGTCATACTGTGACACCTATCACTCTGAAATTTCCAAATGGTACAAACCAGATTACCTGATATTGTCACAATCAGAATGGTATTAGATAATCTTTATAGACACACTGGAAATTGGAGGTAATTTAGCAATGGCTTAATAATTCTGATTGAAAAATATTTCCTATTTAGAATCTTTATTTCCAGATAGAGGAAAATATGAAATGAAAAAACACAAGGCTCCAAAAAGAATAAAAGTGAAACAAATGCCAATAAATCAGAGAGACATTCCCAAGAAAACAACAATGTATAGATTCAAGGACAAACAGGCTAATGCAGGGTAAATGCTTCCAGAAAAGATTTCTTTAAGAAAAATGAAAGTAATGCGATAACAAATTGTTTCAGTGTGTTGAGGTGAGGCTGACACATCTCACTGTGTGCATGCTAGTCGTGTCCAACTCTACAGACCCTATGGACAGTAGCCCATCAAGTTCCTCTATCCATGTTATACTCCAGGCAAGAATACTAGAGTCGGTTGTCGTGCCCTCCTCCAGGGGATCTTCCCCACCCAGTGACTGGACCCGTGTTTCTCACTTCTCCTGCATTGGCAGGAGAGTTCTTTACCACTAGTGCCACTGGGAAGCCCCACACATCACATTAGATTTAGGGAATTAAATCAGTGTTGACTACATAGAAAGCTGATCAGATGAGCAGAAAAAAGTAATTACAGGGAAAACAAAACATTGTCCAGAAAAGCAAAAATAATTATGGTAAAGGACATAGTTCAGCAGTGACAACCATGCATCTAGTAAAGAAAAACAGAATGTTTATCTTAAGCAAATTCAGAGGTTAGAGGATTAAGACATGTGAATGTGTGTGTGTAGTAGGCACCAGAAGGGCATTATCTACTTACTTCATAGTGCCTTAAAATGTAAATAAAATTTACAAGTATCACTATGAGCAACTATTAGGGATGAGGAAATAAATATGAAAAGTTTTAGCTAAAAGTGAATCCTTTGGAGAGAGGAAATGGTGCACAAAATATTGCTTTTTTTTTTTTTTAATCCTTGTAGAATTACTTGTTGCCTCATATGGTAAGTATATTTATCTTCAATAAAAATACAAACCAAATTAATTAAAAAGCTCTATTTTCATGCTGTGATGCCTAAAAGATGAGAATGTTTGAGTATTTTCATCATCAGTTTATAACAATAAAAAATCCCTAGGTATATCTATACCTATAGCATGCTATACCTGGCATGCTATGTGCTATTCAGTGACTTGTCTATTTGCTTGGAATTAATGTAGCTATTTCTTGCAATTTATTGTCAAAATCTTTCTCAGAGTTTAAAGAGGTCTCTGAAGCTTTAGGTATAAGGTTTTGCAGTTTCTTGTAGCGGGACCCATACCTACTTCAGCTTGAAGAATAGCTTATTACTATTTTCTTTGACATGTGGATGCTCTAATTCCAGCTCTCTTGTATTTGACTTTATTTTTCCTTTCGTATAGTTAAGTGACCAGAATCGGCAGTATTTTAAAGTGCTGATGAAAGTTTGGGTTTCCCTTAAATGGAAAGAAATCTCACCTTCTTTTTAAGCTCTCTGCAAGAATTTTCCTTCTCTATAGATCAAGATTTTAACAGGGTTTAGTATGAACTAAAACTTGATTTATTTCCATACCAAATGAAATTCTTACCATTTTCTTTTGACAGTGCTGAGAATGACAAACGATTTACCTTTCAGAAACAAACCTTTGAAAGAACAAAGTGGCTTCTTTTTTTTTTGCTCTTAAGAGCAATATAAGATTATTAAAATGTTAGAAAAATAGCCTATTTCTAATCCCAGCCACTTAACATGAATTTTAGTTTTACAGATTAACTTCTGAACTTTGTTTTCTGTAACTACAAGTCACAGTGTCAATTACTCTCTTTGTTCATTTTTATTTTTATTCTTTTCCCATTTATATCAGTAACTTGGTATTTCTCCATGGTCTTCAAAATTATGGTTCTAATGCATGGCATATTTCTTACAGGATTTATGCTATGTGCTACTCAGAGAATATAGGGAGCATGTCTGTGTGTGTTTAGATGTGTAGCTAGCATTTGACAGCCCTGTGATGAGCTTCTTTTTATCTATTGATTTTTTCCTTCCATTCAGTTATCTTTATGATGAATTTACAGAGGTGACATTCCTGAGACAAAATGAACATTTTTGGTTCTTGCTATATATTGTTATGGGTGCGTGCTCAGTCATGTCTAACTCTTTGCGACCCCATGGACTGTATGTAGCCCACCAGTCTCCTCTGTCCATGGAATTTTCCAGGCAAGAATACTGGAGTGGGTTGCCAGTTCCTACTCCAGGGGATCTTCCTGACCCAGAGATTGAACCTGCATCTCCTGTTTCTCCTACATTGGCAGCGGGTTCTTTACCACTGTGCCACTTGTTATATTGCTTGCTTTTAGGGTTTTTGTAGCTCAAAATTCAGCAAGTTTTGTATAAGCATATTTGTTTATTTCCAGTATAAAAGCCAAGTAGAACTCCTTTCCCTGCAACTTAGTAGGGTTAAAATGATATTTAAATTGATTTTTTATATGGATTTCTAAGTTTAGCAGTGAGGATGAACTATTTTGATGTTTAGAATATTTGCTTTTCCTTGGTTGCTAGCAATCTATTCATGAACCTTGCCTATACAGTCTTCTCTGGTAGCTCAGCTGGTAAAGAATCCGCTTGCAACTCAGGACACGCCAGTTTGATTCCAGGGTTGGCTTCTCTGATGGCTCAGCTGGTAAAGAATCCACCTGCAATGTGGGAGACCTGGGTTCGATTCCAGGGTTGGGAACATCCCCTGGGAAGGGAATGGCTACCCACTCTAGTATTCTACCCTGGAGAATTCCATGGACTGCATAGTCCATGCGGTCGCAAAGAGTTGGATATGACTGAGCAACTTTCGCTTCACTTGCTATATCTCTTGGGGGTCTTGATATTTTTCTTGTAAATACAAAGGCAATCTTTGCATAATATGAACATGAATTGTTTGATATGAACATGAACAGAATAAGAACATGAACACTTACATATAGCAGGAGTTTGCTTTCCTATATGACTCAGTTTTGCTGATTTCCATTGTAAAGATGTTTCTGAAAATTTGAAACTGCCTATCTTTTCTCCATGGCTTTTAAAATTTTTCTAAGGCTGAGAAATTATCACTAGTTTCCAGATCTGAAAAATATTTTACTGTAGTCTTCTGCCAAACTTTGTATAATTTTGTGTTTGTATTTCAACGTTTTAATATATTGGTGACTACTTCAGGCATATGACCAGTAAGAAACTGGGGCACAGATGCCCTATTAGCTGCAAGTGGAAAAGAGAGCTAATTGGGAGGTGGGGTAGGGTGGGGATAGCATATTTGTTGTCTCTGCTGCAGGTAAGAAGAATGTTCTAATATGCATCAACTGAAGCAGATGTTTATTCAAGTGTGGTGGGGGGGAGCACTTTTCAAACCACTCAGTAAAAATATTCAACACATCCAATCATTAGGGGAATGACTTTGACCCAAGTGAGAGACCAGGGCACAAACTAGACTCAGGACCCAGGGCAAGGTCACCCCAAAACATGCCTCAATAGCATATTGATTATTTTGAATGAAAATTATGTAAGAAACAGCCAAATAAGAGGGACATTTTGACTTTCTCCTCTGTCTGTCTAAGGCAGGCAATAAGTCAGCCCCTGGTCCAGCTGGCTGCCAGACCCTGTCTCATGTGGTGGCTGCTGGCCTGCTGGTGGGCAGGACCAGTCCCAGGGTGGCTGGCTGCAGGACAGCCTGGTGGCAAGTGAGGGTGTGTCCTGGGCTGACTAGCAGGCTGGGGCTGGTGCCAGCCCCCTGGTGGGTGGGGCCAGGTCCCTATGAAGTGGGCTGCTTGACCCATGGGTCCCAGGACTTGTATTGGTCTCCTAGCAGGCAGGTAAGCCCCTGATACTAATGGACGAGTGGGAAGACACCAAAATGGTGCTTGCCAGTGTAAGTCTCTTCATGGTATAGCAAGTTTCCCAAACTGGTGCCACCAGCATATGATCCCAGGGGAAGTCCCAGTTTCCTGGAGGGAAGCTTTCCAATATCAGCAAGTGGATTTGACCCAATTTCCCGTCAGTCCTAAAGGAAATCAACCCTGCATATTCACTGGAAGCACTGATGTTAAAGCTCAAGTTCTAACACTTTGGCCACCTGATAGGAAGAGCCAAATCATTGGAAAATATCCTGATGCTGGGAAGGATTGAAGGCAGGAGGAGAAGGGAGTGACAGAGGATGAGATGGTTGGATCACACCACTGACTCAATGGACATGACTTTGAGCAAACTCTGGGAGACGGTGAAGGACAGGGAATCCTGGCGTGCTGCAGTCCAAAGGGGCCCAATGAGTTGGACACAACTTGGCAACTGAATAACAACAACCTTCCAAATCTGAGTCCCTCTACACTGGGACTCAGAGCCTATGAGAAGTGGCATGAGCCTTTTAAGGTTGGAATCATTTTTTTCAAAATATCAAACGATATGGAAATTTGTATACTATTTTACTTCTTAAATGCCTTTTTTTCCTCCTCTAATTCTGCCACCTCTATGTTATTAACTATATGAATATGAAATTTTGCACACATCATTTTGGGCTTATTGATAAATTAATCTGCAAGTCAGTTTTTTGGAGGGTCTATATCCTAGCTACAAAATAAATACAAATTATTTTGTAATAAATACAATTTATTTTGTGATAAATTATAAGTTTATCCAACTAATTTGTTGAAATAATTCCAATGAATTGGAATTGCTAGGACTAAGGATACTCCAAATTTATAGCTTGAGTTCAAACTATAATAGACTTTCTCCTACTATTCAGATAGGACTTCATCAATCTTTTCCCCCATTGTTTATGTGCGTATGCTTCCTAAAACTGTACATATGTTACATTTTTAATCTTTGGCAATATGGTATTACAAAGAAAGTGCTTTTCTTCTGTCATTTTTCAGCTCAGTCATCTTCATATATGCTTAATACTTACTAGTCATTTGTGTTATTTTACTTTTGTTTTCTTCATTTCCCTGGGTATATCAATGTCTTTGTTACTGATTTCCAGGAACTCACTTACGAGTAAAGATGCTAATCATTTGTCATGCAATGCAAATGAAATACCATATTTTGTTGCCATCAGTTTAGTACGGTGTTTTGTACTTTGTGTATTGAATTATAAGCGTTATTTTAAAAATAAAGATTGGAACCTCTGTCTCCTACAGTCCTCTGGCTCTCCCATATGCAAGCTCCAAAGCCTTTCAGAGCCAGATGTTCTCGGTTCTTGTCTTCCCCCGTGCAGGTAGGGGACCGCAATATGGGGCTTAGAGCCCTTGCTCCTTGGAGAGAATGTCTGCAATTGTGATTATCCTCCCCAAATCACATCCCAGGTGGATTGCCTACCTGGACTATACTGTGTCTCTGTCCCTGCTCCTATCTTATTGTGGTTCCTTCTTTGTGTATTTATTTGTGGAGAATCTTTTCTGCTAGTCCTCAGGCCTTTCTCATAGATAGTTGCTCTGTAAATAGTTGTCATTTTGGTATGCCTATGAGGTGAGATAAGCAAGGGCCTTTCTACTTTACCATCTTGGCCACTAGATCTTTCCCAAGAAAAAATTTTTGATCAGTTTCAAGGACCATAAAACTCACCCTCTTGCAGCAGTGTACAAGACCACCAAGAGACTCTGCTCCTAATTTTAATCTTTTTGTTTTTCATAAACTCTTCTGTGAATCAGATCTTGAATATTTAAGAGATCTTATTTATTGTTGGCAAAGCAAAGGAGAACATTAATCTTCTGCTGACAGCCATCCTAATTGGGACTGGTTTCTCCAGATCTTCAAGGGTCATTATAAGATAGGAAACATACAATTTTGTGATTAAACTTTTTTTTTTTCCCTTTTTTATGGAGTATTCATTCTTTATTGTGGTGAGCATTGTGAGCTCTATATGATCACCAATTCTTAATATATAAACCATGCCCCTAAAAATTAATGATTTAAATATTTTTCCTTTTTTCCTACTGGATGGCAATATATGGTGATAGCTTCCTTCTTTATCATTTTGATAAAATAATCTAAGAAAATTTGAATTGACTGAATGTTTTTGAGCTTCAAGGTACCATAAACATAATAGAAAAAAATGCCTTTGAAATGTTTACAACTTAAATGACAGATTAATCAATCAGCTGTGGTCCTTATTAAAAATCAAAATTCAACCTAGTCTATCTGAAGAGCTGATTGTTTTATTCAGTGATTCATGAATCAGGCAGCAACATTTCTAGTAAAGTGGGAGACACTCAGAGAAGTTATATAAAATGGAAAGATTTTATAGGAAGAAGGGTGGGGCAAAGGAGCTATTAGCAAAATAAAAGCAAGGACTATTTAGGCTAGGACATCTTCTTTTGGGGGGGAAAAGGAAATGGTAAGGGTTTTATCATGCAGATTGCCTCTTCTTCCTCTGGACCGGGTGGGTGGGGGGACTGGGGAATGGAGAGGCCCCAGTTCACAGATTATCTCATTGGTTCTGAGCAAAATTCCCAACTAACCAATTATTATTGTATTTTTGAGGAAGGCCGAAACAGCAGTTAGGTTAGGTATTAAATCTAGATTTGGTATCATGGGCAGCAGCACAAGTAACAAATTTGTGCTTGTGGTTTTTCTCTTTAACAGCCTTCAGGGAGTTGGCACCATCGACTCAATGGACATGAGTTTGAGCAAACTCCTGTAGACAGGGAAGGACAGAGAAGCCTGGCTTGCTTCAGTTCATGGGGTCTCAGAGTTGGACAAGACCTAGCAAATGAATAACACCAACAATAAGCAAGAGGAATCATTGACAAAAGCCTGTAGGAATTAATCTTTCCAATGGGAACAATTAGGATAATCAGATGTAATGTCTCAAAGACTTTTAATCATTTTTCTGCCCAACTGGCCCACACCTTGTTTTCTCAGCGTTTTTTCCCATTTTACAGTTTCCTCATTTACTTCTGCTTTCTTTTTATCATTTCTTGTAGCTTTATTTTATGCCTTCCTCATTTTCTGTTTAGAATTTTGCAAGTTGCTACAGTGGTTTTATTCCTTGAATGCTGCATTTTACACTTAAACACCATCCCATATGCTTTATAAAAGAATCTGTCTCAGAAAGAGAAAAATTCACTATTAATAATTTAATAATATACAGAGGAAATAGATATTTAGAACATTTTTATAAGTGTGGAGAACTGGCTTTGCTCCAGACACCAGCATCATGGTCCCAGACCTAAGAACATTAAACTAGTTTGCATTTAACAAACAGAAGGAATGTAAGTATTTTAAAATAATTGAAGTATTTGAAATGTAAAACTGAAATAACCTGCAATGAAAATTTAATGATCAGGTCCATTTATGAAATGATACACTCTCATTTTTTCTCTTTTCCTGTTTTTCTCCTATCATTTTCTATTCCCTTTTCTCTTACTTTGTTTCTATGTATACGTTGCAAATATGAATATATGTGCTGTGTTAAGTCTCTTCAGTTGTTTCTGACTCTTTGCAACCCCATGGACTGTAGCCCTCCAGGCTCCTCTGTCTGTGGGGTTCTCCAGGCAAGAACACTGGAGTGGGTTGCCATTTCCTACTCCAAATATATGAGAAAGAAAAAAAAACAACCATAGAAAGTCTTTAATTGGTGCCAATTTGCATTAATTGGTGCCAGAAAGTTGAAGTTTCCTTTGATTTATAGCTATTACTCATTATTAGTAAAAAAAATAGAAGGAAATGGCAACCCACTCCAGTGTTCTTGCCTGGAGAATCCCAGGGACGGGGGAGCCTGGTGGGCTGCCGTCTATGGGGTCACAGAGTCGGATATGGCTGAAGTGACTTAGCTTAGCTTATGCATATACATATGTGTGTATGTATATATATATATATATATATATAGGCTTCCCTGGTGGTTCCAGTCAGTAAAGAATCCACTTGCAATGCAGGAGACCTGGATTTGATCCCTGGGTTGGGAAGATCCCCTGGAGAAGGAAATGGCTACCAACTCCAGTATTCTTGCCTGGGAAATCCCATGCACAGAGGAGCCTGGTGGGCTACAGTCTATGTGGTTACAAGAGATGGACACGATTTAGTGACTAAACCACCATATATATATATATGTATAAGCTTTACCTTGTCTCCTATTTCTTAGCTGAAGTCTACATTCAGTTCAGTTCAGTTCAGTCGCTCAGTTGTGTCCGACTCTGCGACCCCATGAATTGCAGCACACCAGGCCTCCCTGTCCATCACCAATAACTTCACATAATGATAGTATTAGAGAGACACAGAATGAGAATAAATGTCGATTCACATTTTTAGAGACAATGTATAAACAACATTTTAATGTTGTATATTACACCCAGTCTAAACTTCATTTAATAGTATTTTTGTTATACACTTACGGAGATTTGAGTGATAATGCATAATTCACCTTGATTTTAGTGATTTGCTTTCGTTAATTTTTTTCATTTTCTGTTTTGACTCTTTGATCCATTATTCTGTGTCTTGGGCTCTTATTACCTTTTCTCCTTCTTTTATGATAGTCTACTCACATTTCTCTTCCCTTGGTTTTATACTCTTTCCCCCGGGGATTTTTCAGTGGATGAGCATGCATCATGGTCCTGTAATGTTTAATTGCAAATTTATGCATGTCTATCTCTGAGGTAAGAGCCAAAAAAATAGAAATCCAGGCAGACATGCCCATATGGGATTGGTGTCAATGTAGTATTTCTATAACAGGTCTTTTTTAATTAAAAGAATCAATAGCCACTGATTTTGGTGTGGTGAGTAGTGATGTAGTGATGGGAATTTTGATTTTAATCAGATCTTCTTCATCTCTACTTAAGATGATAGACATTCTTTGTTTGACTTCAAGGTTATTTTCTCTTTGACTGAAAGAACTGTGAGACTACTCTGCCTTTTTTACTGTTTCTAGACCAGATTTAAAAAAAAAAAAAAAAAAGGAAGAGGAAGAAAAAATAAGGTAAGAATAAGCTACAATTGATTTCCTCTTTAATATGTAATGTGAGAAGATTATAGGATTAATTTTCTTAACTGGATTAGCAAATTACACATATTCTGAAAATAAGAGGAATAAAACTTTTTCTCTTATCTAACTCTTACAGGCTTACTTTTAGTTTTAGTTCATGTTGATATAGAAGAGAAGACTGTTATTAATTAATTCCACACCTCATTTAGAAGGTAAGTGTGGGCAGTTATAAGATTATGAGTATCGTGAAAATCCTGAAGCTCAGCATGGGATGTGGGTTCTACTACTTTCATGAGACACTCTGAGACATAAGAGGGTAGTCTGGACAAATGCAATTAGACAAATGTTAACAAGCTTATTCCTAATTTCCATGTTTGCCTTCTCATCAGCACTTGCCAGCTCCATTGTCTCCTTGTTCCTCTGGGTCTGTTGATCCCTTCTCAGACTTGTTGCTGAGAGCACGATTTCCATGTGTCTACATCTTAGATTTTACTCTAAACCCTCTACTTGAGCATACAAGCCCCATTTACTCCAGGATCTGAGCCATGCCAAACTGTTTTTGGCTCTACTACTGCAGTGTGGGCTCAGAAAATTGTGAGGAAGCTCAGTCAAAGACCTGGTACAGAACAGGAAGCGTCTCGTTCAATTCAGATCATCATCTTTCCTCTGCATAAACCTATGGGAAACGTGGTTTATGTAAGGCTGCTCTGCTGTCCAAATATTATACATTTTTAATAATATAGTTCTTAATAAAAACACTCTGGTTTTTCCATTCTAGGATCTTCTTTCATGTAGTAAATATTTAATAAGTTTCTAGTAAGTGCCCTGCACTATGCAAAGTGACACATACACGGTGGTGAACTAAACAGGTAAAATTTTCACTTCATTAGTGTATTCTTTCCCTTTTTGTGAGCCCTTTCCTTCTAACCTAATTGATAGCTGGAGAATTACTGGATATATAAAGCTTTGCTCTTTGCTATACTGGCCACAACTGTAATTAAATAATTCATTATATATTTAGTAGTTTTACACCTCTGTCTCCTGGTAAAATTTTAAGTTTATATAGTTAGCACTACATCGGTCTTTATTTCTCCTGATTTCCCACTTGTTAGCCTGTGGCCTTGAAAAAATTAGTATTCAAAAAATTTATGCTGAATGGCTAGATGAATCCCTCAGTCTATTGTTGCTGCTGCTGCTGCTGCTAAGTCATTTCAGTCGTGTCCGACTCTGTGCGACCCCATAGACGGCAGCCCACCAGACTCCGCTGTCCCTGGGATTCTCCAGGCAAGAACACTGGAGTGGGTTGCCATTTCCTTCTCCAATGCATGAAAGTGAAAAGTGAAAGTGAAGTCTCTCAGTCGTGCCCAATTCTTAGCGACCTCATGGACTGCAGCCTGCCAGGCTCCTCCATCCATGGGATTTTCCAGGCAAGAGTACTGGAGTGGGTTGCCATTGCCTTCTCCACAGTCTACTGTTAATGAGGCTTAAATTCATAATCAGCATAAAATGTGCTAAAGCAATACTGCTATCCAGTCCTCTGTACAGATATGGCACTTGAATTCTCTCAATAGCAATGTCTAGTAAGGGTCAGTTTTAATTTGATGACCAAACAGTAGAATCTTGACCAATACTCTATCATTAAAATTGTTAAAATTGACTTTCAAAGAGAAAACTGAAAACAAGTTACTTTGCTTTTAATCCAGTGAGCTTTATCACACACCAGGGCTTCCCTGGTGGCTCAGATGGTAAAGAATCTGACTACAATGCAAGAGATCCAACTTCCATCCCTGGGTTGGAAAGATCCCCTGGAGAAGGGAATGGCAACCCACTCCCGTATTCTTGCCTGGAGAATTCCACAGACAGAGGAGCCAGCCTGATGGACTACTGTGTGTAGGGTCGGGAAGAGTTGGACACACATGAGTGACTAACACACTTTTAGCACACACAAGACAGAGTCAGAAGACGTACCTCCTGAAAATGGCAGAATCCCTAACTCAAGGGAAAGTTTTTCAGTATGTACCATAAGTTGTAATTTATAGGGCTGTGTTTTCTAAGGGCAGAGAAGGTACCCAGTCTTGTTTTCTAAGGACAGAGAGGGTACCCAAGCTGGTTCTGGCATGTCTGATCGGAGGAGGGCAGATATTTTGTCAGAATCATGCTAGAGACAATAAGTGTCTTCCAAAGATATCCATGTCCTAATCTCCAGGTTTTAAAGGTTACATGGCAAGGGGATTAATGTAGCAGATGGAACTGTTTGCTGACAGACTGACTCTGGGATGAGGAGATTAGCCTGGATCATCCCGGTGGGCTCAGTGTAATCACAAGGGAAGGGTAGAGGAGGGAGGTAGAAGAGAGGGAACCAGAGAGTTGGCAGTGTGAGAGGGGGTCAGTTCAATGTTCCTGACTTTGAAGATAGAGGAATGGGGGGCCACGTGCCAAAGAATGTGAGTGGTCTCTAGAAGCTGAGAAAGGTAAGAAAACAAATCTCCCCAGAACTACTAGGAGAAACTCAGGTCTACTGACATGTGATCTGTTTTTGGCTCTGACTTCTCAAATGAAAAGACAGTAAGTCTGTTTTCTTTCAACCCACTAAGTTAGAGGTGATTTGATATAGCAGCAATAGGAAACTGATATGATCACATTCTAGAAGATGCAAGAAAAATGTTATAATAAAAACAGGGGAGTATCCTGTTATCTCAGGTCGCCTCCACAAACAACTGCAAATCTCTCTTTTTTTTTTTTTTTCTTATGTGTCAAAACTGGTCTAGCAGCCAGACATTTGGCATTTAGGCTCCATCTGCACATGAGGCTAACTGATATTTCCAAGTTATGAGGCTAAAACTGCCTATACACATCTTTCTCAAAATTGGAATTTGTGTTTCTGTTCAGAGTACTGCAATGTTAATCAATTTGTATCATCTTGCAGGTTTTAACTAAGATAGAGGAATGTAGGGGAATTCTAGATAAGAAAATTGGATGTGGGAAAGAGGTAATAGGCTCTAAGAACAAAATTACTAAGAAGGAAGGGAATACATATGAAATGAATGGGAACTTGAGTAATTCACAAATATTAGTTCTCTCTCGATGGGCATAGTTTTTAGTGTTATTTTTTAAAATAAGTTTTAAATTTTTGGAACTGTTCTATATCTACAGAAAAATTACAAAGACACTGTTATTTTTTCACAAAAATGTATCCAAACATTCTACTCAATAGACCACTAGATATTCAGTGTTAAAGTGTCTTCTGTGAGCTAGGAGGCAAAGAACAGATGTATTAAATTATACGTGAAACAACTAAATAAAGATAGAATATGACTAAACAAACTGCTCTAGCCTCTGTTCCCTTAATGACATTTCTTGAATATGTAATTTCCATTGTATTTGTTTCTATGCCTGTCTCCCTGATTGGACTCTGAGCAGTGTTGAAAGAAGGCATCAAGCTTAATTTATTTTCGTTTCCCTGGCACCAAGCACAGTGTAGGCAACTACTCAATCACTGTTTGAAGAATGATGCTAAGATGTATGGTATTGATAATATTGGTGTTTTGGAGAATAGGAAGATTGATATGGGTTTGAATGCTAACAGAAAGCTTCATGAAGAAGAAGAGCTTGAGGTAGCCCTTGAAGGAAGTGGGTCAATACTTTAACTCCTGAACCCATATAAATAAAGGAAAAGAGGCAGCATGAGCCTGGCTATTTGCAGGGCAGACACAGAGGACACATCATTACGGGAATAGATTGTTTATGTTGAGAACATAAGGGCTTGCTACAGAGAACACAAGTGTACTTAGTATTATTGATGTTATTTGAATTAGGTAGTGTTTCTTGTGCCAAAATGACTATTTTGTTTGCCTTTTCTGACTCCCCTTTTGAAATCTTGACTTTTTATTTTTCTGCAAGCTCTGCATATTAAACATTTTAGTACATGCTCAAGGTATATCAGTTCTATTTGAGCTTGTCTCATTGGGAAGAAAATGTTACTCACTGAAACCTAACTTACTCAGTTATTCAATAGAGGTTATATCCACTTGTTGTTTTTAGGTGAATTTTTAAAAACTTGGGAAAATACAAAATTTCTTTGGTATCTTTTAATGCTTTAAGAATTAAAAAAGACCAAATGTATACCTATGGCTGATTCATATTGAGGTTTGACAGAAAGCAACAAAATTTTGAAGCAATTATCCTTCAATTAAAAAATAAATTAATTATAAATAAGACCAAATAGAGGAAATTATAAACCAAAGATATTTCACAGTTCATATAACAGAAGTTAAAACCTTTGGTATGCTAAGAATGTTTAACTAGTTATATGTCTTCTGTCAACAGGTGTTCCAGTAGTGGGTACTGAAGACCAATTATTTTTTTAACATTTGCAGGTCTTTTGTGTGCAGTGTAAGTATTATTGGGTTTTCTTTAGCATTTCCTGTAGCTTGCCACAGAGAACACAAGTGTACTTAATATTATTGATATTATTTGAATTAGGTAGTGTTTCTTGTGCCAGAAAGACTATTTTGTTTGCCCTTTCTGACTCCCCTTTTGAAATCTTGACTTTTTACTTTTCTGTAGCTCTGCATATTAAACATTTTAATAAATGCTAAATATTGGTTTTAAATTTTAAATATTGAGTTTAAAACAAAGTAACAAAACAGCAGAGTCAAGTATATATTTTCTTTGGTCTGGCACTTATAGATTCCTGAACCTACCACACTGACACTGAGGAAGCTACCTAGAAATCTTTTTTTCTTTCCCTCTTCTGCACAGAGCTTATATTCCTCTTTAACTCTCAATTTAAACATTAATTCTCAGAAGACTTCCCTGAAACATGTTCCCTGTCTTGCCAAAAGCTTGAACAACAAGGAGCCTGTCATGTACTCTAGGCTTATGACTAAAGTATCAATAGTAAATATCATTGATTAAATAATTTACTATTAAATAAATAGTAAATATTATATCTTATCTTGTAACTGCTGATTTACTTTCTGTGTACTCCACTGATAATTCATTTTTATATCCTCAGAATCTAGTATATTTCCCAATACATATTAAGTATTTGAAACTGCTCTTGAATAAATGATTGAATAAGTGTTAAGTAAATTTTGCTACACAGCAAAAAAAACAAAGAGAGAGAGAGAAAATTCAGACTAATTTATTAGTTTGGGATATATAGTACTATGCTGGTTATAATACAATTGCCATTACAGACACTTATCTTGGCATCTCAAATATAGACAAAGATATTTTAAAATGCTTATTATATATAACACTAAATTCAATAAGCTATAAATTGAGAAATGTACTATATTCTATGTAGAAATTTTCCAAAAGACAAAAAAATTATATTGACTTCAGTTTCATGTTCTTTTCCCTCATATATATTGAAAAATTATTAGCATGAGTCAAGTTAAAAAATAAGACTAAAAAAACAAGCTTAGATTAAAGCATTGTTTATAAATTGTATGGACAGGGACTGCATTTTGGATTAAGGACCACCTCCAACAAGTTAATCATGTTTTCAGTCACTAAAGTGTGTTTGGTGGGTTCCCAGACTAATTTTGAAATGTTTGCAGCAATTGACACTTTGACTAGTACTGCATTTACTGATGTTCTTGCTAGCATGGGATGGTCTATCTTAAATTTCTGCCAAGCTGGTAGTTTAAAAACAGTACCTTATTCTTTTATTTGCACTCCCTGGGCTATGAATAAATTGGGGAATTCATACATTCATTTAATATTTGGACTTCTATGAAACTCTTACTCAAATCATTTGTTGATTTTTCTTTATGTTGTTTGCCTTTTCTTCTCAGCGTATAGGTATTTAATGGTTATTGGATTGATGACTCTTAGCTGTTGTTTAGACACGAAGTTGTGTCCGATTCGTGACCCCATAGACTGTGGGCTGCCAGGCTCCTCTGTCCATAGGATTTCCTAGGCAAGAATACTGGAGTGGGTTGCCATTTCCTTGTCCAGGGGATCTTCTCGACCCAGGGATCAAACCTATATCTCCTGCATTGGCGGGTGGGTTCTTTTACCACTGAGCCACCAGGGAAGCCCTATTGACTATCTACCCCATATTTTGCTAATAGTTTTCTCGATCTGTCACATGCCTTTGGACTTTGTTTGTAATATATTTATCAAATACTTTTTTATTCCTTTGTATACAGTCAATTGTGTCTACATTTTGTCTTTATACATTTTGGGTTTATTACCTTTGTAGTTGGAGAAGGAAATGGCAACCCACTCCAGTATTCTTGCCTGGAAAATCCCATGGACTGAGGATCCTGCTAGGCTACAGTCCATGGCATTGCAAAGAGTCAGACACGACTGAGCAACTTCACTTTCACTTTCACCTTTGTAGTATGATTTTCTTCATTCCAAATTTACATTGATAATCTCCTACCTTTTCTTCTAATATAGAAGACCTCAGCAAAACAAATGATTGCTTAGCATTTAAATAATTTTCTCCTTCAGTTAAAGCAACATCAGCAACAAACTAATCAAATAAATATTAAAATTAGGACATATTGAATTTAATTAATAAATTAGGATACACATTTCATAAAAGTATTTATTCAATAAATAAATTGAATTTAATAAATTAAATTCAATCTGTCTTAATTTTAATATACATATATACTATAAAGCATCTTTAATAAGGATATTGTATATTTGATTCCTGATAACTGTTTATAACAATTCTCCAAAACAAAATATCATCTTTTTCTTTAAGCTTATTAAAAAATGACTTCAATAATGTTCAGACTTTTTACCATTTTATTAAGTTGTTGGTGGTGGTTTAGTCACTAAGTTGTGTCCGACCCTTGCTACACCATGGACTGTAGCTAGCCAGGCTCCTCTGCCCATGGGATTCTCCAGGCAAGAATACTGGAGCGGGTTGCCATTTCCTTCTCCAGGGAATCTTCCTAACCCAGGAAGATTATGAAGTAGACCAATTCTCAAATGCTAATACATAAATGTATTAGCATTTAATTAATTAATTAAATGTTAATTAATTTATAGGGAGATAAACAGAGAAGTGCAAATAAATGTGCTATAGAAGAGTTTGTGGGAATTTGTTTAGAAGACCAAGCTTTGATTTTCTATCACCTACTGTGTGTATAGAAAAGAAAGTTCTAATATTGTAAAGTAATTAGCCTCCAATTAAAATAAATAAATTTGTATTTATAAAAAGAAAATTTAAATATAGTCTCTCTGAGATCTGCCATTCAGAACTTTCACAAGGTTCATTTTAAACTGAAAGCACCACTGTCATAGCTCTTCTAGATCTAGGCCACAGCTGTTTGCTCAGCTACAATTTGGCTCTCTTCCTTTACTTTTAATGTTGTGCTTCTTATGATTCTTAAAACATTATCTGCTTTAAGCTGACACAGTTTGTGCTAACCATAAAGTACTTAACGAAAGGCTTCTACTTAACTTCTAAAGACTATGGAGAATGTTATTTTCTGCATATTAAAAAAAATTAGTATATCTGAGGATATTCAGAGCTCACTAAAAGTTGGTTGACATAGCAGAGAATTAGTAGCAGTGGGTTCTGTTTACATTGATAAGATGCTCACATTTGGTTGGCTGAGGCAGAGATTAGGACTTCAGGGTGTGGTATGAATTGAGAGCTATGTTTTAGAACCAAGTGAGCAGTGCTGAGTGAATGTATTTCCAGGTCTTGAAGTTCAGTAAGGTTTAGTATCATAACAGAGAAATCAAACAGCACTAGAGCATCTGCAAGAAGGTTGAGAAAACATTAGGCTGTAAATCCTCCAAAGACTAGAAAAGCTTAACATTTAAGCACCTAAAGTTAGAACGGGTTTCTCAGATGGCTCAGTGGTAAAGAATCCACCTGCCAACACAGGAGACTCATGGGTTCAATCTGTGGGTCAGGAAGATCCACTGGAGGCGGAAATGATAACTCACTCTGCTATTCTTGCCTGGAAAAATCCCCTGGACAGAGGAGCCTGGCAGGCTATCATCCATGGGGTCACAAAGAGTCAGACACCTCTGAGTGACTGAGTGCACATGCCTGTATGTGAAGGTAGAGTAGCAATTCAACCAAGTTAGTAGAATACCTAAAACAAACCCAAATAAAATTATAATAACAACAATCCTGAGTCCAGATACACTATTGATGACAAAGATCACAAATATGGCTACCAGGCAGAAAGTCAAATATTTAGAATGATACTGTTCAAAGATAGATAAATGCTCTGTGTTTACAGGGTGGTTGGGGGAGAATGGACCAGTAGAGACATGACCTGCCTTAATGGTAACCTGTTTGCTTCATCTTAGGAGCAGACATCAATGGGGATTTTATGTAATTCATGGCGGGGCAGAATCCATTGGGATTCACCATTCACATTTAAAATGTGACTTCTCTGGAGCCAGAGTAAGGAAGTAGCAATAACTCAATGGACGGTGGAATAAATAGGTGGAGAACAGCTAGGTATTCATCAAATAACTCTGAGAGCAGTTCCTCAGAAAATTATTTTACCTGTAGCAAAAATACATTCGATGGTTCCTGCTTTGATAGAAACATTTCCAGAGAATATCTGATTTAAGGATGATGGGGTAAAGCTGGCATTTCTATTCCTTCCTATTACCCCAAAGCAACAAGAAATACCAAACACAAAATTAACAAATCAATTTTTGAGAAACTAGGAGACAGCTAGACCCACAAAGTAAAAACTAGATAAAAGGGTTGGCAAAGTCTGAGAAGACTGAACAGGAGGGCATGTAGGAGGAAGAGGAGAAAGTGTATAGCCTCTGCTGGTCTTTAGAACAACTAGTACTCCATGTGATTCTGGAAGCTAGGGCATTTTGTGGGTTGAAAAATCAAGATCCTTTGTTTACAAAAGCATCTGTTTACAAGATTCTTGCTTGCTCTTGTAGTTTAAATTCCTTTGAGCCAAGTTAAGCTTCTGAAAGCAAGAGAGAGGTTTTTTTTTTTTTTTTTTTTTGAAAAATCACACAAGCTACATCTGTGGGATTCTATTGGACAACAGGGGAGAACAAAGTCTTGGTATTGTGCAGAGATCCATAGCAGAGGCTACACGGAGACACGCAAAACCCTGGGTCATAAGGAAAATAAATCTAACTAGCTGGGAACATAGCCTTAGCCCATGTCCAAATATTTAGTTGTGGCTTATGTGCTTTATAATATTTTTTTATTCTGAGCTTTATAATAATTTACCTTAATATAAAGAAAAAAAATAAAAGTCACAATATTCCGGCAACTCACTTACAATTTTGAACAAATCAAAGGGCAAATGTCTAAAATTATCTTAAATATACCTTGGAGTCTGGTATTTTTCAAAATACAAATACAGCATCAGGTCAAAATAGTCACAATATTATTGAACTTGGATTTTAACCATAATAAAGAAAACACACACAGGCACACACACATATACTCTTTGTAATGCCTATATAGTTAATAACCAAAGGAAATGACTTCTTACCAAGTATCTGTTGTTATTTGTAGAATACAAAGGCAAATTAAATGGGAGAAAGAGGAAAGCACTTCCTTTCCTGGCTCAAGTCTCAGTGATCATGTCTCCATTCATACATATATCATGAGTGCCTATTCCAGTGGTCATGTGTGGATGTGAGAGTTGGACTGTGAAGAAAGCTGAGCACTGAAGAATTGATGCTTTTGATCTGTGGTATTGGAGAAGACACTTGAGAGTCCCTTGGACTGCAAGGAGGTCCAACCAGTCCATCCTAAAGGAGATCAGTCCTGGGTGTTCTTTGGAAGGACTGATGCTGAAGCTGAAACTCCAATACTTTGGCCACCTCATGTGAAGAGTTGACTCATTGGAAAAGACCCTGATGCTGGGAGGGATTGGGGGCAGGAGGAGAAGGGGATGATGGAGGATGAGATGGCTGGATGGCATCACTGACTTGATGGACTTGAGTTTGGGTAAACTCCAAGAGTTGGTGATGGACAGGGAGGCCTGGCGTGCTGTGATTGATGGAGTCGCAAAGAATTGGACACGACTGAGTGACTGAACTGAACTGATTCTTCACATGTTTGAGGAAAGAGAAGAATACGATGTCATTCTTGGCTTCAAGTAGTTCACAACTTGAGAAATTAATGGTGCTTGCACATGTATACATTATTAAAAGCATGCTATTTAAATGTCAATATAAGATCTCTTACACAGTGGTATAAGAGAAGGGATCAAGATTTACTTGTTTATTTAAACTCCATGCTCTTCATTCGAGGGAGTTTAAAAAAATGCTATTCTTTTAAAAATGCTATTTTAGTAAAGGGAATTAGAGAAGGAAATGGCAATCCACTCCAGTACTATTGCCTGGAAAATCCCATGGACAGAGGAGCCTGGTAGGCTACAGTCCATGGGGTAGCAAAGAGTCGGATACGACTGAGCGACTTTACATTCATTCATTCACGTTTTGTCAAAGCTAAGGTGCCATTTGTTTGCTGTAAGAGGTACCACAGTGTCAGAGATACTGAAGTGGGGGCGGGGGGGGAAAGTGCGTCTTCCAAATACAGCATTAAGGCTCTTAAACATCTGCTACATTTTCCAATGTTGGGGCAGTGCCCAGCCCATAGTGGGCCCTCAGGACATTTGTTGACTGAGGGAGAGTGTCTGCTTTCCAATCCTATCCTATCCACACTGAACTATACACAGCCTTCAAATGTACCAGGTGTTGTCAACATTTTATGTTAGTCACTCAACCTGTAAGAGATGAAGGACTAACTGAAACTTCTTGACACAGTGCTTAGACAAGAAACCCAATATTGTTGAATAAGAAATATCTTGTTATATATAGACTTTCCTTTAAGTAGACACACGTATTTGCTGAATGTGTTTTAAAGAGATGTATAATAATAAAACAACCAAGTTCTCATTTAGTAAGTAAATTTTTGATAGTGCATGTGATTTCTGTAGTTTCCCATTGTCTTGAGGTATCATCTGATTTAATACTCTCTATCAAGTATACGGTTCAGGAGGACATAAATTATACATATTACTAGAACTAGTAAAAGAAAGACAAATTTGTATTTTTAAAATGTCAAAAAAATGGGAAAACTATATTAAATCTAAATAATGCTCAAAATTCTTCAAGCCAGGCTTCAGCAATACGTGAACCGTGGACCTCCAGATGTACAAGTTGGTTTTAGAAAAGGCAGAGGAACCAGAGATCAAATTGCCAACATCCACTGGATCATGGAAAAAGCAAGAGAGTTCCAGAAAAAACATCTATCTGCTTTATTGACTATTCCAAAGCCTGTGACTGTGTGGATCACAATAAACTGTGGAAAATTCTGAAAGAGATGGGAATACCATACCACCCGACCTGCCTCTTGAGAAACCTATATGCAAGTAAGGAAGCAACAGTTAGAACTGGACATGGAACAACAGACTGGTTCCAAATAGGAAAAGGAGTACGTCAAGGCTGTATATTGTCACCCTGCTTATTTAACTTCTATGCAGAGTACATCATGAGAAACGCTGGACATTGGGAAAGACTCTGATGCTGGGAGGGATTGGGGGCAGGAGGAGAAGGGAACAACAGAGGATGAGATGGCTGGATGGCATCACTGACTCGATGGACGTGAGTCTGAGTGAACTCCGGGAGTTGGTGATGGACAGGAAGGCCTGGTGTGCTGCAATTCACAGGGTTGCAAAGAGTCTGACACGACTGAGTGACTGAACTGAACTGAAATATTCTGTAGTTGAATTTACTTAAAAACCCTAGTAGATGAATTTTCATTTATTTCACTTGAAGGTCAAATTGTTCAATAGCACTAGTTACTTACTTAAACTTACAGCCTGGTGATAACCTTCCTGCAACAGCTTAAAATTTTGGATAACTAATAATGCATTAAAACAAGTGGCTTTCTATAATTTACACATTCATCTCATTATGAAAATAAATATTTAAAAAAATGAAGTGGGTTTAATGTTGATACCAAAGACAGTTTTCCATATGATTTTACTTACATAGCTTTATTTTTCTCCCCAAATCTAAAGTGCCTAAACAAAGAAATATCTGTAATAATTTGCTTGACTACAGCAGACAGAATCACAGGACTATGAATTAATAAATTGGTTGTCTTCCACTTCATAATGAGTGTATGGGCATTCCAACAAAATGTCAATTGTTAATAATATGCTTTTCAGTTTTAGCTTATAATATTTGGATGTTTATATATTAAAATTATGCAGGAGGACTAAATGGAACAAGTAAGAAAGACATTTTTTTAAAGATGAAAAAACCTAAAAAATTATATTGATTGTGATTTTATTTCAAAACAAGTTTATTTGTAACAGAGTTAAGGTCAATCTCATTACTCGTAATTTGGGAAGAATCAACTCTTTCTAGTTTCTACTAATTGCTTTGTCATATAGAGAGGCAAAGGTCAATAAAAATTAAACAGCTCGGTTATCACTGTGGAGGACTGGAAAACTGTAAAAGGCAAAGTTCCTCTTTGGAAGACACTGATACGTGGGGAATGATACAAATAACAAATGACATTTTCTACAGCATACATTATCAGTTTTGACTGGATTAGTCTTGTGGATGAATTTGGAAAGGCAGAAATTAATATTCTATCACTGGAGAAATTGAGATTAAGAGAGGTTCTGATTTGCATAAGGTCAAAGTATTCAATGTTATTGTTTGACTGAACTCAGAACATTTACCCCAGAATAAATTACTTAAAAAACATTTTAAGCCATGATAGAGGAAGTCTAAACAGTAATATCTCAGTTCTTGAAGCTTGTGAAAATTATAATGTCAAATGTCAGAAATGAACAGAAGGTAATTTGAGGGAACTGGTGGAGTTGAAATTTAATATCTGTCTTTTGGCTTCTTTAGAAAGAACTGAGAGTTATGTGCGGTAGTCAGAGATATGGGCATCAAAATATCCCTTTCATAACTGATATCTTACACTTGGCCCCATCTTCAAATGTGTCCAGAGTTCACCCACTTTTTACCACCTCATCTGCTACTACTCTAATCTGAGCCATAAGCATTTCTTGTCTTTGCTGTTGTAATAGCCTCCTACCTGGTCTCCCTGCCTGTCCTTTTCTCCCTTGCTGAACATTGCAGCAAGAGCAAGCCTTTTAAAATGTCATCAGTGGCTTCCTTTCTCACTTAAGAGTAAAAGCACAAGTGAAAAATTGCAAGTGTTAGTCTCTCAGTCTTGTCTGACTCTTTGTAAGCCCACCAGGCTCCTCTGTCCGTGGAATTCTCCAGGCAAGAATACTAGAGTAGCCATTCCCTTCTGCAGTGGATCTTCTAGGCCCAGGGATTGAACTGCCCATTGCAGTCAGATTCTTTATCATCTGATCCCCCAGGGAAGCCCAGAGTAAAAGTACAACATCCACACAATGTCCTACTACCTTTCTATCATTTCCTTATTCACGTTCAATCAACTTGTCCTTCTAGACCATTCATGGTATTTGTATTTGCTGTTAAAGTATCTGGAGTACTTCAGTTATCCACGTAACTTGATCTGTCACTTTGGGGTATTCATTCAACAGTCACCTTTCAAGAGAGGCCTCTCTATCTGACACTATAGTCCTGCTTCCTCCTATTTCCATGCTTTGTCTTCTTAGCATTCACCACCATTTAGTAAGCTATTTCACTACTTTATCTTGCTCATTATGATTCTCCCACTTAAGTGAAATTACACGAGGGTGGAAAATTTTAGCTGTTTTATTCAGTGCTGGGTTCTAGAGCCTTGAGCAGTGCCTGCCATGTAAAAGCTGTCCAGTATATATCAGTCGACAAAAAAAATAAAATTTAATGGAGAGTCATTAAAGCTGTATAAATACAAGAGTGCAAGGGAGAAAGAATGAGATGAAAGCTGCAAAATAATTGAGTATTCTAACCTACTATATGTGAAGAATGGCATTACTGGCACTAATGGCATCCACTATCATGCAGAAAGTTCCTAATGTCATGTGACACATCTTATAGTCAAACAACTCTCCCAAATTCTCAACATAGTCACTAAGCCTTCACCATGTAGCTGACTTTAGTGCCACTGATGATTGTCTCAGCTTTTTTTTTCCCCTAAATAATAGCTTATAACATGAACTGAACATTGTGTAATACATTAATCACTTGATATATATTTTCTCAATTAATTCAATATCACCCTATTTTTCCAAATAGGGAAACAGGGTTGGAAGAAGCTCAACAACTTTCCTAAGTGATGTGACTGGGATTTGGATCCAAAGTATTTTTCTTCAGAGACTCAGCTTATATAATGATATTATTCTGTCTCCTAATAGAGGCCCTCTGGTGTGACTTCCAAGTGTTTCCTGATAATCTCTCCTGTCTTTCTTTCTTGATATCTTAGCAGAAATGTTATTCCTTCTGTTTTAGGCTAATACACCACTCATATTTTAGAAGCCTATTCTTCTAATTATTTATGTTACCATCCCCTCTGTACACCGATGCCTTTTAAGCAAAATACAGACCAAAATGTCTCCCATCTAAAAAACGAAAATAAATAAATAAAAATAAAAACAAGAGAAAATAAATGTAAACAAAAACTTTGGTTTCACCATGTATCTACACACTCTGCATCTTTCTGCAGTTACAGCTTTTATTCTCTGCTTTCTTATATTTTTAAAAAAAGTTTTCTTTTTTAAATTTAATTGGAATATAATTGCTTTACAATGTTGTATTAGTTTCCACTGTATAGCAAAGTGCTTCCTTTTACATCAAGCATGAACTATATATATCCCCTTGTCATTCACATTTCCTTATCAATTCATGTTTATTTATCCTGACTTTCATGGTGGCTCAGATGGTAAAGCGTCTGTCTACAATGTGGGAGACTCAGGTTCGACCCTGGGTCAGGAGGATCCCCTGGAGAAGGAAATGGCAACCCACTCCAGTACTCTTGCCTGGAAAATCCCATGGAGAGAAGAGCCAGGTAGGCTACAGTCCACGGGGTCACAAAGAGTTGGACACGACTGAGTGACTTCACTTTCATGCCCAACCTTCTGCTGAAAAGGTTTGTGCTTCCTAATTATAAATTATGTCTTTTTTTTTTTTTTCCCTGTACCACTTGATACAGCTAAAGGCTCTCATTTGACATCTTATCTTCCCTTTTATCCTACGATGTCAGTCTTACCTAGTCCTTTTTCTCCCTTTTTTTAATAGCTTATTATTCACTGTTCCGGGCTTCTCTTTCACCACTTGCCCCATTCACAGAGTTCAATCCTCAGCTTGAAACTGCATTCATCCTCTCTAATCCTCTTTGGCATTCTCTGTGCCACTCTCATAGTTTTAAGTTCAAATTTTATGACTCCTATTTATGACTTCAAATTTTATGACTCAAATTTATGTCTTCAATATCTCTCACTCAGACCTTTCCCTCCGGCCCACATCTATATTTCTCTTTGCCTATTGGACATCATAAACTAGATGGCAACAGACATCTCAAAATCAGCATTAACAATAAACACATGATCTAGCCTGTCACCTTTCTTCCAGTCAAAAAAGTGACTCTTTCCCTGTTTTCCTGAACCGGAGAATGTCCACCTTTCACATTCAGTTTTGGAACTCAGAAATAAAAGATCCACAAGGGACACTCCTTCTTATTCATATCCACAATAAGTTCATCCTAAAATACAATCCTGCCTGCAAATTTTTATATTCTCAAATTCCCCTTTTTCCCTCAATTTTTAAAAATTGTGGTAAATACACATAGCATAAAATTTACCATCTTAACCCCTCTAAATACACAGCTCAGTGGTATTAAAAATATTCACATGGTGGCATTAAATATATCCACCAATCCTCCCCATGACTCTTTCATCTTGTTTTGACTTCCTCTTAATGCTATTGGCAATGCTTAGTTAAAGCACAAGTAATTTCTTAATTGACTTATGACAATACCCAAGACCTCCTTACTCATCTGCTTAATTTTCATTCAGGTCCCTTCTGAATTAAAGTTATTTCATTTTATCTATTATTTCTATGTATCTCTTTATTTCAATTTCAGTTCAGTTCAGTTCAGTCGCTCAGTCGTGTCCGACTCTTTGCGATCCCATGAATCGCAGCACGCCAGGCCTCCCTGTTCATCACCATCTCCCAGAGTTCACTCAGACTCACGTCCATCAAGTCCGTGATGCCATCCAGCCATCTCATCCTCGGTCATCCCCTTCTCCTCCTGCCCCCAATCCCTCCCAGCATCCGTCTTTTCCAATGAGTCAACTCTTCGCATGAGGTGGCCAAAGTACTGGAGTTTCAGCTTTAGCATCATTCCTTCCAAAGAAATCCCAGGGCTGATCTCCTTCAGAATGGACTGGTTGGATCTCCTTACAGTCCAAGGGACTCTCAAGAGTCTTCTCCAACACCACAACTGCATAGAAGTTAAATAAGCAGGGTGACAATATACAGCCTTGACGGACTCCTTTTCCTATTTGGAACCAGTCTGTTGTTCCACGTCCAGTTCTAACTGTTGCTCCCTGACCTGCATACAGATTTCTCAAGAGGCAGGTTAGGTGGTCTGGGATTCCCATCTCTTTCAGAATTTTCCACAGTTTATTGTGATCCACACAGTCAAAGGCTTTGGCATAGTCAGTAAAGCAGAAGTAGATGTTTTTCTGGAACTCTCTTGCTTTTTCCATGATCCAGCGGATGTTGGCAATTTGATCTCTGGTTCCTCTGCCTTTTCTAAAGCCAGCTTGAACATCAGAGAGTTCACGGTTCACGTATTGCTGCAGCCTGGCTTGGAGGATTTTGAGCATTACTTTACTAGCATGTGAGATGAGTGCAATTGTGCGGTAGTTGGCACATTCTTTGTCATTGCCTTTCTTTGGAATTGGAATGACCTTTTCCAGTCCTGTGGCCACTGCTGAGTTTTCCAAATTTGCTGGCAGATTGAGTATAGCACTTTCACAGCATCATCTTTCAGGATTTGAAACAGTTCAACTGGAATTCCATCACCTCCACTAGCTTTGTTCGTAGCTTTGTTCAATTTAGGTGTCAGTAAAATTTCCAGAAATTAACATTGTTCCTCCATACTTACTCTTGATTTTTTTCTATCTAATCTTTAGGATAAGGTCCATATACCCTAATTGGCCATGTAAGGTCAATTTTAGGTGATTTAGGTGATTTAAGCTTATTTAGGTGATTCCCTACTTACCCCTATAGCTTCATTTTTCATTGCCTTGCTACCTCTAGCCAATGTAAACAGCATAGAACCCAGACAAGAGCATGTGTGCACACATATGTACCCATTTCATATTCCAGTCACACTGAAATGAGATAGGTTATCTGATGCATTAGAATATCTTAGCTGCATATATTTCTGTCAGGCCAGAATACTGGAGTGGGTAGCCTTTCCCATCTCCAGATTTTCCCAACCCAGGGATTGAACCCAGATCTCCCACGTTGCAGGCTGATTCTTTACCAGCTGAGCCACAAGGGAAGCCTATATTTCTGTTAGTCTTGCTTCGAATCCTGAATGCACAAGTACATGCACACAATCCAAAGATAGAAATTTGCTATTATATATTCCCAGTTTGCTAGGCAGCTTTCCTCTTTGCCCTAGAAAAAGTATCTATATTCATGCTAGCCTGATTTTCATTACAACTTGATGTTAGGGATATGCAAATAATAACGGAACTGTGTTGTTTCTACAATCCCTTTTTCTCTGATAATCCTTTTTTTTTTGGCTGCACTGGGTCTTCATTGCTGCAAGTAGGTTTTCTCTAGTTGTGGCAAGCCAGGGCTGTTCTCTAGTTGCAGTGCACAGGCTTCTCATTGTGGTGGCTTTTCACATTGCAGAGCACAGGCTTTAGGCATGTGGGCTTCAGTAGCTGTGGCACAGAAGCTTAGCTGCTCCTCAGCATGTGGAATCTACCTGATTCAGGGGTGGCATCTATGCCCCCTGCATTGGAAGGTGGATTCTTAACTACTGGACCACCAGGGAAATCCCCTGATAGTCTTAACCTATGTTTTCCCCTCACCTCTTGTCCTTTAGAGTGTCAACTAACTTTGCAATGGATACTTCAATTTCAGACTTCTCCTAATATCATAAATCCTCTCAGTAACTGATTCACCACACTATCCTTGCTTGTCAGTAATGGGAGGAGAGGACTTATTGAGTAGCTGAAGCGAGGACATTTTGAGTGATTGTCCTTTACTTCCACAGAAACTATGATACTAATTCAAACTAATAAACAGTAGGGGACACCAGGATCAGAAACAAGAGATGACTCATGTGTTACCTCACCACAAATTCATCAGCCTTTGATTTCTCTTTCTTGTCTAAGCTTCAGAAGGGCCAGAAAGACCTTAAATACCCTGCAACAATGTCAAGGAGAGGGCAAGACCTGACAGACTGCTAAGTCTTTTTCTTTATTTTTTTTTTTTAACGCACGCATGGTGTTCTCTTGCAACAAGAATCATACTAGTTAAATGTAAATTTGAGTTCTCAATTAAGAAACAGACAATAGTAGTTGCCTTTGTTTCTGGTAAATCTGAAAGAGGAAAAGTTAATTCACTTGATAGAAGTTGTTGCTGTTGGTGTTCAGTTGCTCAGTCATGTCCAATTCTTTGCGACGTCACGGACTGCAGCATGCCAGGCTTCCCTGTCCTTCACCACCTTGCTCAAACTCACGTCCATTGAGTTGGTGATGTCATCCAACCATCTCATCCTCTGTTGTCTCCTTCTTCTCCTGCCTTCAATCTTTCTGAGCATCAGGTTAGAGGTTGGTACAAGTCAAATTGATTCCTTGCCATGGGTCATGAACAGATAGACACACCTTCTTTCTCCAGATCTACTTGGATAGACTTCTTTCCAAAGAGGTTCAGGTTATATATCATGATTTTCAGACACCATTCCCTGATTCTCCCATCTGAATTAAAAGACGTCTTTTTGTGATTCCTTTGTATATAAACTAAATAACATTTAATACACTGAGCCATAATTATTCATCAACTTAACTTTTATCCCTATTCCAACAGAATATGAAAAGGGAAATGAGTTTTATTTAACTTGCATTACCAGGGGCAAGCAGTGTATAACTGTACACTGGGCACAATGTGTAGTTAGTAATGTTAGCAAAATTTAAAAGAGAATGATGCAGGAAAATGGGAAGGTAAAGGAATGGAAAGGAAGGACAGGAACAAAAGTGAGAGGGAAGGAATTTAGGAAAATTGACCTAATTCATTGAGCAGTTGAAAGTTACTGTAGTAACTCTCAAACTTAAGTTTCTAAGCCATCTTTACAGCTAAATTCATGACTATTGTGATATCTGAATGTACCAAAAATTACTCTGCTGAGCAAGGATGAGCTTTTAATTCTGCTCTCATTGACAATGGTGGTAGTCATTACTTACCTCTCTGTGATAGCACAATGAAGCAATAATTGCAATTTCAAAAGAGTCTTTAAGTAGATATTAGATGTCATACCATAACTCCACCAAAGCAACTGTCATGGTCAATTAGGTGAATAATCATTGCTTTAAAAAGTCATTAAATAGTTTTAATGATGGGCATTAATAGCTCCTTTGGAGCTGTTAGTTGGATCAATAATTCATATTTTAAAAATAGTGAAAGTACATATTTTTACATTAGATTATTAGGGTCTCCTCAGTCAATATCTTCTGAAGAGATAGAATTTACATAGTTAGCAGTTTTATAAGTAATTCAATATATTTCTATGTCAATTAAATAGACTATGATAATTAAAATTAAACAGCTCATTCCCTCTAATCTCTCTGATTATGGAGATAACAAGTATGTAGAAACTGAAGAAGAAGAAAATTCTTATTATACTTTATAAATACTTTTAATATTTAAATATTTTAAACAATCACAAGAAATCACAATATTGAGATGTGTATAAGAGACAGGAATTAAAAGTAATCACTGAAAGGGAAAACTTATTTTTTATAGGAATTTTCAAATACATTTTTAGCTTTATATTATTTCATGTTGAAATTCAATAATATGATTTTTGTGGGTAAGAAAGGGGATCAAATTAGAGTCAAATAATTGGGGGAAATTCTTAAAGAGTTGCAAAATCCCTTTGTCTCCATCTTATCTTGTTCCCATTGGTTTACATATTTTATTCTGTTTTTTTTCCATTGTATTTCTAAGAATTATAGTCTTTCTTCATTCAGCAAACATTTATTGATTGATTACTACATGGAATATTATGCAAATATTTTTTATTTAAAGCTTATATACTCAACCAGTCTAATAATTCAAAATGTTCATTTTTATCTTTTAAGCTTTTCAATTGAGGAAATTTGGATTGGGAGGCTTTAAATGACTCTATTACCGTTTAGAAGGTGATACTAGACAGAACTGGGTCTTCTGATCCAGGTTAAGTATTTTCTTACTAGTCCAAGTGAAGTGAAGTGAAGTGAAGTGAAGTCGCTCAGTCGTGTCTGACTCTTTGCGACCCCATGGACTGTAGCCCACCAGACTCCTCTGTCCGTGGGATTCTCCAGGCAAGAATACTGGAGTGGGTTGCTATTTCCTTCTCCAGGGGATCTTCCCGACCCAGGGATCGAACCCAGGTCTCCTGCATTGCAGGCAGACACTTTAACCACTGAGAGCTGCCCAGAATTACCCTTTCAATACACCAAAGATTTTGACAAACCACTGTGAATCACTGCCAAGTGGGTGAAGGATTTGGAACTCAGCATTACCCCAAATTCCCTTTTCTTTTCCATTTGAACAATGACAGTAATACAAAAGGGAGACTTTACAGAAGATTTTTCAACTATATTGCAATCTTAACAAAGCCTATTTAAAATCTCTGTTTATTCTTCCACCCAAATGTCCTCATTACCTGTGCCAATCTTAGCTTTCTTTTCTCCTTAAATTTACCTTTCTTCTCATGATGTAAACATTTATGTGTATTTTCTCTGTTTCTCCTCCTTCTTTCCCCCTTCCTGACCTTCTTTTTCTGTCTCTTCCTTCTTTCCCTCCTGATCATGTATACACTGTTTCTCTTTCTCCTTTGCTTTTGTTCTTTATTCTCACTTTCCTCTTCTCTTCTCCAGATCTCATTCTAATTGCCTGAGAATCTCATGATTCATTTTTCACTCTTACATAGAGCAACAATCAGTTCAGCTTTATCTTTTATTCCTAAATGTCAACACAAATTTTCAAGGGCATTAAAAACACAAAAGGACATTCCATTTAAAAGAATCAGACATCTAAGAACCTAAGAAAGCAGTTTAGAGGTACTCTTCCTTTACTGAAATAATCCTGGGGTGGTTAAGAACTAAATGAACAACAAACAGAGAGAGAGAGGGACAGATTTCTCCAAGGAAGATATTATTGAATTAAATTCTTCCATCCATATTAGCTAATATTGGTGAATGTATCAAGAAATGTTAGTGACAATGCAAACTAGAATATTTCTTGAGGTGACTGTTTATGTATCTGTGATTTTAAAACTTATGTATTTTTGGCCAACCAGAGTTCAATTTTAGTCCTATGTTCTAAGAAAATTATCAAATATACATTATCTAGAAAATCAATGGAACATTGTTTATAAGCAAAATTGGAAGGGTTATTAATAAATAATTTAACACATTATGACATAACCTAACAGAATGTGGTACATTATTAAAGTAAAAAAGTATATTTATATGTTTCAATATGAAATATATAAGGAATTATTTCCAGATGTCTTTTTAAATCATGATCATAGAGAGGAACTATAGTATGGTCTATTTCCATTGTAATATCAAGATAATTAAGGACTGTAATATGACAGAGCAGGAAAATGAATATACTCATAGAGCAAAGAGACTATGTGAGTTTTCCCATGCAGTAATAGAGAACAGCCTTTGATCCTCCTTATTGATAAAGATTTGGAAGAGTGCACTGACCAGATCAATAGCTACACCCTGCATACCTCATTATTCTCTCCAGTGAAGATACCTCATTTTGCATGGTAGCTGTGATTGGGGCTACTACTTGGCAAAATTTATGGAGCTCAACATCATTTGCCACTATCTAAGTTTTGCAGAGCCCAACAAAGGTATTGCTTGAAGATGTAATGGATACCACCACCCCTAAATCTTTTATGGTGGCATTTATCCCCACACTTCCTTTTGGGATGTATTATTTCTTCTGATTTATAATATTGATGAGTTAAGGAAGTTTCAAGGACTTCATACTTCTTTTCAGGTTAGAGTTACTTCATTTACAGTTACGATGGGGTAAGAGAATACTAAGAGGCACCCAGGTGGATCACTTATATTCCTTCCCACATTCATTTTGTAGAAACAGTATTATGTCCTCTTGGTGGTTAGGATAAATTACTCCCCCAAAGATAATGACTTCTCTTGGTTCCTAGACATAATTCAGTTCACTTCAGTCACTCAGTCATGTCTGATTCTTTGCGACCCCATGGACCACAGCACGCCAGGCCTAACTGTCCATCACCAACTTCTGGAGTTTACCCAAACTCATGTCCGTTGAGTCGGTGATGCCATCCAACCATCTCATCCTCTGTCATCCCCTTCTCCTCCCGCCTTCAATCTTTCCCAGCATCAGGATCTTTTCAAATGAGTTCAGTTCTTCACATCAGGTAGCCAAAATATTGGAGTTAGACACAGGAATACAAAATATTCTGGTGGCGACCATAGCTTATAGTTTAGTGGGAACTTTATTGTGTCCACATGCAAGATGGCACCACTTATGAAAACAATGATCACTACTCCTGCAGAGCCCAGAGTTGTGGGAATGGTAAACATCAAGGTTAAATCATTTGATCCCATGGTAATGGTCTCACTCTTATACTTTCTTTCCTATGAAGTATATGCCCTGTTTGGGTGTTGTGATGTATAAGTTCAGTTCAGTTCAGTCGCTCAGTCGTATCCGACTCTTTGCAACCCCACGAACAACAGCACGCCAGGCCTCCCTGTCCATCACCAACTCCTGGAGTTCACTCAAACTCATGTCCATGGAGTCGGTGATGCCATCCAGCCATCTCATCCTCTGTTATCCCATTCTCCTCCTGCCCCCAATCCCTCCCAGCATCAGGATCTTTTCCAATGAGTCAACTCTTTGCATGAGGTGGCCAAAGTATTGGAGTTTCAGCTTTAGCATCAGTCTTTCCAAAGAACACCCAGGACTGATCTCCTTTAGGATGGACTGGTTGGACCTCCTTGCAGTCCAAAGGATTCTTAAGAATCTTCTCTAACACCACAGTTCAAAAGAATCTATTCTTCGGTGCTCAGCTATCTTCTCAATTCAATCCTCACATCCATACATGACCACTGAAAAAACCATAGCCTTGACTAGACAGGCCTTTGTTGGCAAAGTAATATCTCTGCTTTTTAGTATGCTATCTAGGTTGGTCATAACTTTCCTTCCAAGGAGTAAGCATCTTTTAATTTCATGGCTGCAGTCACCATCTGCAGTGATTTTGGAGCCCAAAAAAATAAAGTCTGACACTGTTTCCACTGTTTCCCCATCTATTTCCCATGAAGTGATGGGACCAGATGCCATGATCTTAGTTTTCTGAATGTTAAGCTTCAAGCCAACTTTTTCACTCTCCTCTTTCACTCTGTATAGGACTACCTAATTGTGGATTAAGCATTCCATAAAACCTCAGACAGTATTGTTGGCTAAGACTCTGAGGGCAGGAAAAGCAGCACACACTTGGAATTGGTAACTGTCTTCATGAGGATGAGCTTCTGACCCTTCCAAATAGAAGAGAAACAATTTAATCTACCTGCTGCTATACCAAAGGCAGAGTGATGGTTTTTGTTCTTGGTAGGTTGGACAGTTAGAAGCAGCAGCATTAGACAGATCTAGGAATGTTGGAGTCCTTCCTGTTGGGCCCATATAGCCCATATATCTATATATTATGTCATTTCTGGGGTGCTTATGATGAAAGCAGTCTGAGCTTTTCTTTTTTGTGTGTGTATTTAGTGTATACTCCATGATGCCTGCTTTCTGGTTTTATAGAAATCTTTACATGCTTTGCCAGTTCCTGTTTGTCTATTGTTTTTCTCTACTAGCCTTCTTTATCACTGATCTTTCAGTCTTCTTTCAAGTGCCTGCTCAGGTGGCCATGTATCACTGGCCACTTCCCAAGAGTATATATTCTCACTCACATTATTCTTCTACTATGTCTTTCACATGTATGAATGCTAAGAGGGTTTAGTGAGTATCCTGCAATGAAGCATTCTGGAGCCTCAGGACAGAAACCCAGAGTTCCAGGTATGGAGCTAAGAAAAGGAACTTCATGATTTGATCTCATCAGATCCTGCCAAAGTTCACAGAACTTGTAATTGCTCCAGTAGCTGGAATCAAAGGTGGGGTTCTGACTGTATGAAGTAGTACACAAGAAGTGTCCTGACAAATCACAGGAGCAGCCAATACCAAAACATAAACTGAAGTCTTATATGCAAATGGGTGGGCTACAGTCCATAGGGTCACAAAGAGTTGGACACGACTGAAGCGACATAGCACTGGAGCATAAGGCAAATGCCTTTCTGAACAATTATAACTTTTTCCATTATTAACCAAACTTAAAATTAATGGCCATGGCTAGTTTAGTTTGCTGAGAATAATGCTCTGTTAATGAAATCTAGATAAGATGCTAAGTGAGAAAAGGAGAGCAGTGTATGTATGAAAAGAGCATATGCTGGGGAGAGAAAACAAGTAATGGCCTTCATCAATATGAAGATCATTTTGCTTGATTTATCTGTCACTGATTGTGGCCACCATTCTTTTATGGCTTTTGTGTTTTTTGTATATGGTTGTTTTTTTGTGTAAGGTTGGTATGGAGATTTGATGTTAAAACAGATAAAAAATCTTTGAAAGAGTTAGAATTGCAATTCAAGTTTTTTATCCTGGGAGCATTTATTTTTTCAAATGTAGCTGTTAAAAAGAAATGGATGAGGTCTCCAAGAATTAGTTAATTCATAAACTAACCCTTAAATAGCCAAGAGTGGCTTGCATTTCCACCTTATTCAGAGAGTCATCTAATCGATGTGAGAATGTCAGGGTTGAAGTTTGAGGTGATTGGTCTTGACAATGACTTCCAGACTTGCCACATTGTGAATGGGATCATGTAAATGAAATGACAGTTTTCGCTGGGTTTGGAGAAAATCTTTCCATTATTTTGCTCTGCCTAGGGATGTCATAATTCCCATATCATTTAGGTCACACTGCTTCACAGAAATTCAGTTAATTGTGATTGGTCGGGACTTGAGCACTCACTAGAATTTGCATTTTCTTGGCATTTAGAGGACAGTATCAGTATTGGTTCCTTGGGCTTTGTAAAGAGAGAAGAAATACCTCAGAGGTCCTCAGAGTTTCAGTGGATGTTCACCTAAACTGGTTTTACATATATGTCCCTTTATCAAGTAAGTTTTCTAGTCAAAATACTGTCAGAGATTTTTTTATGGCATATTTGAAAGAAAATAGTGCTCCATGAAGATAATAATAAGTGTTTCTCTGAGAAAAGCACATGTGCATGAATGGTCCTTTAAGGGGGCTGGACAGATTCAGGGTTTGATACCACTGCCTCTTTGTATGAACAGCTTACAGAAATTTGGCACAACCATGGAAAGAAAACGTGATTGGGCTGACCTCTATGAAGTGACCTTTATTAGTGGTACAGCTTTATACAATGCAACATTATTGGTGCTGCACTGAGCCAGTTCACAGGTGACTGGGGCTATGTTCCCTTCTAAAAACTGGTGTGAGGTAGAGGCAGTCGCTATGTGCGAGCTTCAAGAAGTAGGGAATCTGTCCTGTATCCTGCTTGTTTGGTCTCTTAGATTTTATACCATCATTGGAAACCTAGAGCATGTGGTTATTCAATTTATTAAAAAAATAAATAATATAGTTTACTGGAATACACTGCATTTTGTGAGGGAACACATTATAAATAGGCAAGGTTTCATTTGCTGTAGATTCAAGCCCTCATTGCTTTTCTCTGCTCTTTTGTACGTGTACCATGCAGAACCTAACAACATGAAAGAACAGTGAGCAGTTAAGTGCAATAATCTTTGTGTTTTACAGTACATTTATATACATGCTTTTGTTGAAATTTTCCTATAAACAAGATAGAGTTCAGTACTTTGTGTCATTACAGAGTCCATTATCCTCTCAAATATTGAGCATGGAACTAATTTTCTCTTATCAGGTGGGCCAGTTGTGAAACAAATGATGTCATTAGATTCATTTCTTTCGATGCATTTGATGAGTAATAAGAAGGCATTAAATTGAGTTCAATGGGATGATTACTAGGAAGGTTGACTCTTTGTTGTGACCTGGAGGTTGTTTGCTTTTACTCATCTTGTTCTGGCAGAGTAGTATAAAGGCCTCAATTTCTGTAGAGTAAAACATTCATACTTAAGTAGTGCCAGAAACTTCTGTCTAGAAAGACATTTTTCTTGTTAGCCATTCAATACTCCAAATAAACAGTATTTGCAACTAAATCTTTATAAGAATAAAGAAATTTTAGAAAAGCAGCTGTTGATTTTCCTCTACTTATTATTTTATCCAATGATGTCTTAAAAAGAGCATTAAACTAATCTACTACTTTATATTTCTCCAAATATTTTGGGTTGGGGAAAAAAAGATAGGTTTTAACAAGAATTACATATTTTTTAAATTCACACAGGGATTATTAAAAATGAAAGTGAATTAGTTTCATTTAATTTAGTTATATATTAGAAGTAGCTTTGGGAGATGAGAAAAATGTATGTGTCTTTAATTTTACTCCTTAATAATGTTTGATTGATACTCATGTGATAATGAAAGTTCTAAGTATATACTAAATGTTATCCTCAAAGGATCCAGGAAAAATTAACCATGAAGTCCTCCTGATGTTTTTGGAAAGCCACTGATGTTCTGGGGCTTCTCTGGTAGCTCAGATGATAAAGAATCCAGCTGTAATGCAGAAGACCTCGGATCAATCCCTGGGTCGGGAAGATCCCCTGGAGAAGGGAAAGGCTACCCACTCTAGTATTCTGGCCTGGAGAATTTTGTGGACAGAGGAGCTTGGCAGTCTAGTCCATGGGGTCACAAAGAGTCAGACACGACTGAGTGACTTTCACTTTCACTGATGTTCTGAGTTTTTAGCTTTATTAGAAATTTATCTTTAAAGAGAAATAAATTGCTAGATATAGATTATTTTGTAACAAACAGTCAAAGTCAGTCATAAAAGACCTAATAACATTGTAATTATTTATTAAAAACCAGAACTCCAAACTATTAGTAGGTTGATGTGAAAAATATTAGGAATTTAGCGTGTGTCAGGGGAGTGATATGCCAGTTATCAGTGAATTGCCTCTCAGCTCTCAATTTAACCTTCAGCACCCTGCTTGTGGTTCTGATTTCTCTCTGGTAAGCTGGCCCGCAATGGCAGTTGAGGCAGCAGGAGGGACATAACATGAGAAAGAGAATTCTACACTTTCTGTTGAGATCTTCTTCCTACTGGTTCCTGTGATGCTAGACTGGCATGCAGAGCAGGCAGTGGAAGAAGAATCTCTGGGCAAGCCTTCCTGCAGGTTCCTCAGGCCCTGTATCTGGTTTCCTGGTCACCATCCTGCACGTGCATTTTTCCTGAGTTCCTCAGGGCACCCTCCCCTACCTTCTTCCTTAAGGTGATTTCCAGGAGTTTCAGGGGTGCCCCACATAACTTTCTGATAACTTCAGCATCTTCTCCTTCCCACCCTGGCAGGAAGTTTCAGCAAATTCTGTAGGAGTCCAACAAGCTTCCTAGTGAATTTAAAAAGTGAACTTCATTAACATCATCCGGAAGTTCTCCAACTCCTAGCTTCAGATCAGTGACTATGGACTAGCTCTGGTGCTGGGAAATGCCATGAATTTTTCCAAACTCTAGTGTTCTTCAATTGCACTTTCTGAAACAACAACCAAACTCCAACCTGGGAAGGGGCCCGTCTCCAAGTTTATTTTACTCTTGGTACTCTTTCTTAGCTCTAGCGTATTCTTTAGAGTTTTCTTCTTATCCCCTTGAGTAGCTAATTACCTATAAGTAGTTTATATTTCTTCATATAAAACTTCTGCTGTTCAAATTACTGTGTGGTTTCTGTCTCTTGATTAAACCCTGACTGATAAGAGGTTTAAAGAGAATTTAGTGGTAATTATGGTAGTTCACTGAAAGCTTCACTAAGGATATGATTTAATCATTTTGTTTGAAGAATTCTTCTATTTCTTAGTGGAAAGGTACTATTTGGAAATATGACTACATTTTTAAATGCTTTTAAAAACTAGGGGGAGCTAGATATATTTCGACCAGTAAACTTGGTTATTTTTCCAAATTTGCTGGCATACTGAGTGCAGCACTTTCATAGCATCATCTTTTAGGATTTGAAAGAGCTCAGCTGGAATTTCATCTTTTCCACTAGCTTTGATCATAGTGATGCTTCCTAAGGCACTTGACTTCACACACCAGATGAGTGATCACACCATCATGGTTATCTGGGTCATTAAGATCTTTTTTGTATATTTCTTCTCTATATTCTTGCCACCTCTTCTTAATATCTTCTGCTTCTGTTAGGTCCATACCATTTCCCTTGGAGAAATGTTCCCTTGGTATCTCTAATTTTCTTGAAGTGATCCCTAGTCTTTTCCATTCTATTGGTTTCCTCTATTCCTTTGCCAGTGCAATGAGGAAGGCTTTCTTATTTCCTTACTATTCTTTGGAACCCTGCATTCAGATGGGTATATCTTTCCTTTTTTTCTTTGCCTTTAGCTTCTCTTCTTTTCTCAGGCCTTTCTCTTGTAAGGCCTACCCAGACAAGCATTTTGTCTGTTTGCCTTTCTCTTTGGGGGATGGTCTTGATCACTGCCTCCTGTAAAATGTCATGAACCTCCATCCATATTTCTTTGGGCACTCTATCTATCACATATAATCCCTTGAATTCATTTGTAACTTCCACTGCATTATTGTAATGGATTTGATTAAGGTCATACCTGAATGGTCTAGTGGTTTTCCCTACTTTCTTCACTTTAACTTTGAATTTTTAGTTAGAACCAGACATGGATCAACAGACTGGTTCCACATTGGGAAAGGAGTACTCAAGGCTTTATACTGTCACCCTATTTAATTAACTTATATGTAGAGTACATCATGTGAAATGCCAGGCTGGATGAAGCATAAGCTGGAATCAAGATTGCTGGGCAAAATATCAATAACCTCAGATATGCAGATAACACCACACTTACGGCAGAAAGCAAAGAGGAACTAAAGAGCCTCTTGATGAAAAGTCAAAGAGGAGAGTGAAAAAGTTGGCTTAAAACTCAATATTCAGGAAACTAAGATCATGGCATCCCTTCATGGTCCCATCACTTCATGCCAAGTAGATGGGGAAACAGTGACTGGCTTTATTTTCTTGGGCTCCAAAATTGCTGCAGATGGTGATTGCAGCCATGAAATTAAAAGACACTTGCTCCTTGGAAGAAAAGCTATGACCACACTCGACAGCATATTGAAAAGCAGAAACATTACTTTGCCAACAAAGGTCGACCTAGTCAAAGCTATGGGTCTTCCAGTAGTCGTGTATGGATGTGAGAGTTGGACCATAAAGGAAGCTGAGCACCAAAGAATTGATGCTTTTGAACTGTGATGTTGGAGAAGACTCTTGAGAGTCCCTTGGACTGCAAGGAAATCAAACCAGTCAATTCTAAAGGAAATCAGTCCTGAATATTCATTGGAAGGACTGATGATGAAGCTGATGCAACAATACTTTGGCCATCTGATGCAAGGAACTGACTCATTGGAAAAGACCCTGATGCTGGGAAAGATAGAAGGCAGGAGAAGGGGACGACAGAAGATGAGATAGTTGGAGGGTATTACTGACTTGATGGACATGAATTTAAGAAAGCTCTGGGAGTTGGTGATGTTTNAAGGACTGATGCTGAAGCTGATGCAACAATACTTTGGCCATCTGATGCAAGGAACTGACTCATTGGAAAAGACCCTGATGCTGGGAAAGATAGAAGGCAGGAGAAGGGGACGACAGAAGATGAGATAGTTGGAGGGTATTACTGACTTGATGGACATGAATTTAAGAAAGCTCTGGGAGTTGGTGATGTTTGGGGAAGCCTCGTATGCTGCAGTCAATGGGGTCGCAAAGATTTGGACACAATTGAGCAACAGAACTGGCTGAAAATTGGTGATTTTACCGTGATTGAAATCTTATTTTTTTGTTTTCACACTATTCATTACTGTATTTTCCTGTTTTTCCCTTCTAATATTTAATGTAAATCTTGTTTATATTTTGATTACTTTGTATATATAAGTATCACTTGCCTTTAAATGTAACAAATACTCTGCAATAAATGCATTTTTCTCCTGAAAGGAAGACATATTTGTATTCCCAAAGTTTATTCTTGATACTGTTAAAAAAAAAATACCCCCTAATGAATATACTTTGAAAACTTGAGGCTTTTTCTATGCAATTATGCTGAAAAGTTTTTCTTAATTTGCAGTCACTTGTTCATTTAATATTAAAATTATTTTGATAAAACAAGATGTGAGTGGTTTTCATAGTTCATTTTAGTAATACTTATTTTGTTAAATGCCCAATGATCTAGATTCTAAATAATAAAATGGGAATAAAGATAGGCTGAATATCTGCTTACTGAAATCCAAAATTAATTCTGAATACATGTGCACTATGTAGAGAAATTGATTAAATGATGACTGCTTTGTTTGTCTCCTTTCTCTGCTGTATTTTATTTTCACATATCTCTGATCCAGGTAAGTGGACTATAGTTGCAATAACATTAGGTCATGTCTGCACCCACATGAAGCTGCAGATGTCACACTGCCCACATCACAGCATTCAGGGTCTATCTATTATATTTTCAGTTTTTTCATGTTCCTTTTCAAAACAAAGTGTTTGATCTTATTGCAGCTCCCGTCGCTATCCTATCTTCCTGCTTATCAGCCTAGTTTTGACTCCTCATCTCAGCCTTAGGTTGAAGTGTGTTTCCAAAAATTCGATTACTTCTTGACTAATAGGTTATCTCAGAAATAATCTTGCATGCTCTGCAACCGACAGTCTAGACCTGATGCCACCCTTGTGGTTGGGACTTGTCTTAGAGTTCCAGCTGAACAAGGGGTGGTTGGCCAGGAGGCTTTGTCTTACAATACTTAAAAATCATGAAACCATGCAAACCAAATAAATGTCATGGTACTTGAATAGATCACTAAATTATCCAACTGTGTTTTGTGTCTCTTTGAAAAAATCTAAAAGGATGTTTCAAACACTTAGGGTATACACACACACACACACACACATACATACACCTGTCTCTTATACACATCTGGTGTGAGGTAGAGGCAGTCGCTATGTGCGAGCTTCAAGAAGTAGGGAATCTGTCCTGTATCCTGCTTGTTTGGTCTCTTAGATTTTATACCATCATTGGAAACCTAGAGCATGTGGTTATTCAATTTATTAAAAAAATAAATAATATAGTTTACTGGAATACACTGCATTTTGTGAGGGAACACATTATAAATAGGCAAGGTTTCATTTGCTGTAGATTCAAGCCCTCATTGCTTTTCTCTGCTCTTTTGTACGTGTACCATGCAGAACCTAACAACATGAAAGAACAGTGAGCAGTTAAAGTCAAAGAGCAGGAATAGGGCTGAATTGTTCTTCTATGTCCATGGTTCTCACCCCTGGTTGCACCTTAATTTCACCTGGAGAGCTTTAAAAAGTTAATATCTGGACCCAACTCTAGACTAATTAAAATAGATTCTCCAGTGGCAGGGCCTGGATATTAGAAGTGTTTTACTTAAGGGCTCTCCAGGTACTAGTAGTTTTCAGCCAGCATTGAAGTCCACTGCTTATTCTCCTGTAATTTTCATTCCATGGCCTACAGTTTTAGCTTCAGCCAGGCCTGCAGCAGCAGCAACCATCTTATGTGCTGACTGTCATATAGCCAATTCTGCCACTGCCTTCCTGCTTGCTAACAATTGTTCAGCAAATATTATTGAGCACATACATGTGAGCACTTCCATGTTTGTGGCTTTTAGGACACAGAGGCGACTGAAACAGCAAAAACTCTGTCTCCTTCAGTAGTGGGAGAAGGCAGACAAAAAACACATAAACGAATACACACATAACGTGCAGGCGGCAATAACTGCTGTGAAGGAAAATCAAGCAAGATAAGGAGGTGGAATGATGGGAACAAAAAGTGGGTGAGCTATTTTTTTATATAGGATGTCATGGATGGTGTCTTCATAAGATGATATTCAAAGAAGAACTCAAAGAAATGTCTGTGGATCTTGTTGTTTTGGGAAAGAGCATTATAGACAAAGAGAACCAGAAAATTAAAAGATCCTGAGTGTATACACTGCTGTATTTAAAATGGATAATTACCAGCCCCAAGCAGCCTGTATCCTGTATTGAACATAGGCTGGTGCTTCGTTCTTGCATGATAGTATACACGTTTCAATGCCATTCTCCCAAATCATCCCACCCTCTCCCTCTCCCACAGAGTCCAAAAGTCCATTCTATACATCTGTGTCTCTTTTGCTGTCTCGCATACAGGGTCATCATTGCCATCTTTCTAAATTCCATATATATGTGTCAGTATACTGTATTGGTGTTTTTCTTTCTGGCTTACTTCACGGGGATGATCCAGAGAGATGATATGGGGTGGGACGTGGGAGGGGGATTCAGGATTTGGAGCTCGTATACACCCATGGTGGATTCATGTCAATGTATGGCAAAACCAATACGGTATTGTAAAGTAAAATAAAGTAAGAATAAAATTAAAAAAAAAAAAAAATAAAAAAATAAAACTTGCCTGGAGAAAAAAATAAATAAATAAATAAAATGGATAATCAAAAAGGACCTACTGCATAACACAGAGAACTCTGCTCAGTATTACATAACAACCTAAAAGGGAAATGAATTTGAAAAAGAATAGATACATACATATGCAGAACTGAATCACTTTGCTGTACATCTAAAACTAACATAGCAGTGTTAATCAACTATATTCTAATATAAAAGTTAAAAAAAGATCCTGAGGGAACAGATTATTTTAAGGAGTGTTCAGTAAAAAGGTTTAAGTTTAATTCCATCGAAAATGTAGGGTATCTCTGTAGAAATGTGTGCCAATTGCATTTTCTTCTTTTTATTAACTTTATTGAGGTATAATTTACATTATTAAAATAGACACGTATTAAGTGCATACTTCGATAGATGTGTATACCCACTCAATCATTACCAAAATAAATGCATAGAAATTTCTTTTTATCCCTTTTAACTCATATTACCCACCCCTACCCTTGGCCAGGCTTCCCTGTCCATCACTGTCTGCTGGAGTTTGCTCAAATTCATGTCTATTAAGTTGGTGATGCTATCTAACTATCTCATCCTCTGCCACTACCTTCTCCTTCTACTTTTGCTCTTTCCCAGCCTTGGGGGTCTTTTTCAATGAGTTGGCTCCTCGAATCAGATGGCCAAATTATTGAAACTTCAGCATCAGTCCTTCCAATGAATACTGAGGGTTGATTTCCTTTAGGATTGACTGGTTTGATCTCCTGGCTGTCCAAGGGACTCTCAAGAGTCTTCTCTGGCAACACAATTCAAAGCATCACTTCCTCAGTGCTCAGCCTTCTTTACGGTCCAACTCTCACATCTGAACATGACTACTAGAAAAACCATAGCTTTGATTAGATGGAACTTTGTTGGCAAACCGATGTCTGTGCTTTATAATAGGATGTCTAGGTTTGTCATTTTTCTTCAAGGAGCAAGCATCTTTTAATTTCATGGGTGCAGTCATTGTCTACAGTGATTTTGGAGCCCCAGAAAATAAAGTCTGTCACTGTTTTCATGTTTTCCCCATCTATTTGCCATGAAGTGATGGGATCGAAAACCATGATCTTAGTTTTTGAATGCTGAAATGCCACTGGGTAGATGGGCATCCCAGGTGGCCCTAGCGGTAAAGAACCAGCCTGCCAATGCAGGAGACGTAAGAGACAAAGGTTTGTTTCCTGGGTTGTAAAGATCCCCTGGAGGAGGGCATGGCAACCCACCCCAGTATTCTTGCCTGGAAAATTCCATGGACAGAGGAGCCTAGCAGGCTACGGTCAATAGGGTCACACAGAGTCAGACATGACTAAAGTGACTTAGCATGCATGCACAGATGGCTAAAAGACATGTTGAAAGCAATGACGTCTATTTTCCCATATAGAGTTAATTGTGATGCTAATACACATGCACATATAGCCTAACTTACTTCATGCAATTCACATGTAAGTGCTAGATAAGACTCAGAGGACTGTCATTATTAATAATAGCTTATTTAACTTTTGCTGCTAGCCCGGAGGGTGAATAGTGACCAGATTTACTCTCACACCCGAAAACAGCTAAAAAAATTGGAGACTAATATATGAAACATCTATTTTCAGAAATTGGCAGTCTTCCTGAGTTGAGGAGATTGAATTGAGAGTTCAGTAAGGCTAAGGTAGTTGGAATTCACAGAGCAGAGTACAGTGTTTCATAGAGAAAGAGAAAAAAGAGAACACATTTTAGAGATCTTCAGTCTGCCTAGAGTCTCCAGCTGAGCACTGATCATATGTCAGAAAAAAATTCAAAGGCTGGAAAAAGAACCACCTTGAAAGGAACAGAGTGCAATCCCTACATACTCAGATATGGCTAGGCCTAGCTGTGTTCCCACTTGCCAGAGGATAAAAGTTTGAAATCAAGGTACATTATGTAGAGTACTCAGAATGGTATCACCTCAGTAGTGAAGTAAAAAATCATCTCTAGACCAAAGACTGCTCTCGTTCTACCTATTAAGACTGAAAAACTGTTTCTAAGTAGCATAAACTGTATCTTAGAAAATAGTTTAAAAATTTATAAAAATACAAAATTTCCAGACTTGATAAGTTAAAAAATTCAATCAAATTGTATAAGGCATGAAAAGAAGCAGTAAAAAACAACCCATAATGAGGATAAAAATCAATCAATGGGAAGAGACCCAGAAGTGACACTGATTATAATACTAACAGACATGGGCATTAACACAGTATTATATTATTTTCCATATGTTTCAAAAAGTAGGAGAAAGATTAATTTCATTGAGTAGAACATGAATGATATATGTATATATATATATTTGATATATGAATGATATTTGAATGATATATATATATATTTGAAAGACCAATGTTGAACATCTAGAAATGAAAATTTCCAGTGTCTGGAATGAAAACTATACTGGAGAAGAACTGTTCCAAGAGTTCTTCTAGATAGTACTTTAGGCATTTTACATACAGTAACTCATCTAATCCTAGTAAAATACCAAGAGAACACTATTATTTTCTTCATATTATACATAAACACAATGCAGAGAGAAATTAATCCATCATACAATTCTTATAATTCACATGGCAACTAAACACCTAAGCCAGTGTCAGAACATACACAAGTTGGTGAGAGAACATGTAATCTCACAATATGAAGGCAGAATCAGTCAAGGAATAGTTGGTCTTAAAACAGAAATTAGAGTTCTGGATGTTTCATTTAAATTTCAAAGCCAGTGGGAATATCTAAGCTCAGTGCAGGATGGTACTGTGGGTTTGGTTTGGGTTTAACAAAGAGCAGCTCTCAGAACTGTGTTCTGGGTGCATTCCTCAGTAGCATATTCCCATTCACTAATTCTCTTGACTATGCAAGTATAATATTCCTAATTACTTTTAAACCAATAAATATCTTTATTTTAATTTCTGTGATGTTTATGGTTTGTCAATTCTACTTCTTATTGGTCTGTATTGTCATTATTTCTCATTTTTATGTCATTTTTTATGATTATCAGTGCTTCTTTATCCCTATCACCTCTTCAGATTAAATATCTTCAAAAGAGTAATTGTAACATATGAAAAGATAACAACAATGATAACATCTAAATACTTAATACTCACTAACATTCATCAGATATTTTTCACTTTGGAAGGCAAAGGCATATGATAGGCATAGGACTGTTACACTATGGCTATGTACATGCTTATATATGTCCTGGTATGCATATACATGAGCTCTTATAGGGTATATGCCTAAAAGTCAACCTGCTTGGCATATGGTAAGTGTATCTTCAACTTGTATAGACAATATTAGAAGGTCTTTCAAAGTTGTTGATCAAATAATATTCCCCCAGCACTGTAACAATTCCAGTTAATCCACATTCTCCACAAAACATTTTTATGCTTTTCATTTTTTTTCCATTTTGTGAGTGTGAAATGGTGTCTGATTATGCTTTTTATTTTTATTTTTAGCAAGTTGTCTCTTCCTACCTTTACATTCCTAGCGGCTACAACAATTTTCCCCAAAGTCAGTTGGCAGCCATCAGGTATATATTTGTTGAATGGATAAATGAAGTTCAGGATTCAGTCCGGCTGATTAAGAGAATGGTAATGTTGTTAACAGAAATGAAAGGAAAAGGGGGAGAAATAGGATGTGATCATTTCTCTGAAGGTCAGATAAGATTTAAAAAATGAAATGAACTGAAAACTAGATTGTCAGTTGAAAGACAGTGGCCACATCTATTGAAAAATGCCATATATTACTGCAATCTCCTTTTTGTGTTATTGACTCATAAAATGCAGTCCAGTAAGTAAGGATAAAATTATTTGATATGACTTATTTTTTTTAAGACTAATTGTCTTCTTCATAATAAATGAAGAAAATCATTGTCTTACTTAAATATTTTTAAATTTGGCAAGAATGTATAAGTAAATTATGTGTCTTTTTAGCCATCACTGATATTAAGTCATTGAATTTTTTTATGATTAAGACTGCATGCTGAGATAAATGAGTCATTTGTAAGAAACCTGTCCTGATGATGAATCACTCATTATTTCAAAGAGAAGATGTAAGCATTGTTAATGCTTCAGTGTAAGAAATGTTTCACTGTTAAAAAAGGAAATGCCTTTAAAATTATCAATAGCAAACACAAACAAAAACCTTAGGTAACCTCAGATATGCAGATGACACCACCCTTATGGCAGAAAGTGAAGAGGAGCTAAAAGGCCTCTTGATGAAAGTGAAAGAGGAGAGTGAAAAAGTTGGCTTAAAGCTCAACATTCAGAAAACGAAGATCATGGCATCTGGTCCCATCACTTCATGGGAAATAGATGGGGAAACAGTGGAAACAGTGCCAGACTTTATTTTTTTGGGCTCCAAAATCACTGCTGATGGTGACTGCAGCCATGAAATTAATTAATAAAGCTTCTGCAACTGGATGTTTTAATTAATATATTTCAACTGGCTATGTGATGAACTCGATGTTCAATGAATATTGGCTCAAACTTTCCGTTTAATTTGGTTATGCCTGTCTAAGCCTATCAGCATTTCAGCATGTCTTTAGATTATCATTTCACATAGCTACCTGTTTTCTTACTATGGAAATAATGGCTTAAGAGTAATTTGATAATATAATTTTCAAATCTGGGAAGAAGGATTCTCCAAACATATTGTATGTATTTTTGTACAATCTTGATCCAAAATTGTAAACCCTTTTAATATTTAGGCTAGAGCTAAAGTCCTATACAGAGTGATGTTTGTGTTTGGCACAAACAATGACAAGCATTTATTCCACTGGAAGATATAGCTAAATTTGAGTAATAAAAACAAACAAGAAACAGCTCATAAAGTACTTAAATAGTTGTATCTGTCCATTTGTGTAATTGCAGAGTTGGCTTATTAGACTCATTAGGTGTTGGAAAAATGAATCTGAATTTCAGAGGATAAACCATAGGGTTGGCAAAATAATGGAAAAAGCAAGTATGTAAAGGGAAAAAAAGAAAAGTGGCAGTAGTCATACTATCATCATTTTGTCACACATTTTCTCATTTACTTTTTAATATGTCTCTTATGAATTTACTAGTTTCTATTGTGTTCAAAGTTTTCTGTGAGACATTGTTACAGAATAAAGTGTGTCCACCCATAATTCATATGTAGAAGTCCAAAACTCCAATAGCTCAGAATGTGACCTTGTATGGAACTACATTGCTGTAGATATAATTCATTAAATTAAGATGAAGGCATACTGGAGTACAGTGGGCCCATGTTTCAATATGGCTGGTGTCTTTATAAAGTGGGGGAAATTAGGACACAGACACATACACAGGGAGGATGCTGCATGAAGACTGGAGTTAATAACCACAAGCCAAGGAACAACCAGAAGCTAGGAGAGAGGTCTGGAACAGATCCTTCCCTTGCACTTTAGAGGCAGCATAACCCCACGGACACCTTGATTTCGGACTTCTGGCTTCCAGAATTACGAGACAATTAAGCACAACAAATCCAATATTTTGGGCTTTGTTATGGCAGCCCTAGGAAACTAATACAGGTGGCTTTTTGACATGGAAGTAAGGTCAACAAAAGCCAGTAGATTCAAGTATATACACAAGATGAAACTTCATTTTCATCTGTGCTGAGATGAATGAGGGAAGGGCAAAATATGGAGACTATGGGGTTAGGTTAATGAGAAATCAATTTACCTAATAAATGCTAGCAGTGTTAATTAAGGAGAAAAAACAGTTAAGTGGAGAATTAAAAATATTCATAAATGCCCTGAGTATTTTAACCTGAAACATATAAATATACATTTCTGTTTTTTTGATGCATAACAAAGACATTTCTTTTTCACTGATTGAAATTCAACATCATTCTTTTGGCATAAACCACACCCATAAGGCATTATCTAAGGTTTCCAGTTTGAATATATTTAAAATAGAATAAGGCTATGTGCATATATAATCATATTGAGTGAATAATCCTGGATGTTTATGACCTTTTTTCCCTCATTCTTTTAAAGCTGGCAGCCAATAGCAATGTTTTAAAATATAAATCCCATTTATCAAGTCTTTCCATATTATTCAAATTAGTTTTCACAGAAATAACAGTTTTTTCCTTTCACAGTCATATCATATTGATTTACATAATAATAAATTACTTTATGCAATGACACTGACAAGTCCAACTGATAGAAACAGATTGGAAGCCAGTGCTATTGATTTACTAGTAGAAGAAGTAAATAATACTGCTAGGAAGTAGTCTAACAGTGGTGAGATTTCAGTATCCTCTGGACACCAGCCTTCAGAGAGGGAACAAATGCCTGGAAAGTTGAGTTAGTAGAGATTTATCAAAAGAGCTTCCACTGGTACTTAAAAAAGGCAGAGGTGTAAGAGAAGAGGACATTGCTGAGCAGAAGTGCTGAACAAAATTGATAATCAACTGACAAGTTTGAATTAAGCACATACTATGTTCTATGCATTGGAATTACATGAGGGAAGGAATAAAAGTCCCTATTCTCAAGAAGCTTATATTCTTAATAAACATATTACTATATAATTAATAGAGGTGTGATGAAGACAGAAGAAAATTAAGCCAGAGTAGGGAAAGAAAAAAATAAATGTTTTTTAGATGTTTGTTAATGAGGGTCTTTCTGATAAGGTGAGTTTTAAGTAGAGACATTAATAAAATAATGGGGTTATCAGTGAGGATATCTGGAACATAGTCTTTCCAGCCAGGGCCTGGAATTACTTGGCATTAATCATAGACAAGTAAGGAGACTACTTGGGACAAAGGAAAGTAAACACGGTGCAGAATAAGAGGAAATTGAAGCAGTGATCACAGGCTGGGGACGAGGGTAGAGGATGAATCTCACCTTAAACGGTGAGATTCCTTTTAAGGAAGATGATAATTCATTGAAGGAATTTTAGCAGACAGCAAAATGTTCTACTGTATTTCAATAGGATCATTCTATTGGCTGTGTGGAAAGTAAAGCAGAGATGAGAGCTAGAAATAGCAGAATTGGTATTTCCAAACTAGATGCTGTTAAGCCCAGATCATGCCAGTTGTTTCTCATTCAGTTCACAACCATCTTTAAGCTTCTCTGCACCATTCCTAGAATCCTCCACACTGGCTTTATGCTGTTTTGTGCTTAGTCTTTCAGTCGTGCCTGACTCTGCGACCCCGTGGACTGTAGCCTTCCAGGCTCCTCTGTCCATGGGGATTCTCCAGGGAAGAATACTAAAGTGGGTTGCCATGCCCTCCTCCAGGAAATCTTTGCAACCCAGGGATCAAGCCCAGGTCTCTGGCATTGCGTGTGGATTCTTTACTGAATGAGCCACCAGGAAAGCCTGAACTGGCTTTAATTCCAATGAATCCTATGTCATTACATAATCTTCTCCATCTCTTCCATCGTTGATAACATCAACCTGAAATTCATTTCTGCTTCATCCTCCTCTCTCTCATTGCCCACATCCAATCAGCCGCTAAATCTCTTCTGTCCATTTCTACTCTTGTGAATTGCTCTAAACTTACCAGACTTCATGGCCCAACATCCATGCTCATTTAGCTCTAATACATTTCTACCTCAGCTGCCACTCTTATGGCAGAAAGTGAAGAGGAACTAAAAAGCCTCTTGATGAAAGTGAAAAAGGAGAGTGAAAAAGTTGGCTTAAAGCTCAACATTCAGAAAACAAAGATCATGGCATCTGGTCCCATCACTTCATGGGAAATAGATGGGGAAACAGTGTCAGAGTTTATTTTTGGGGGCTCTAAAATCACTGCAGATGGTGACTGCAGCCATGAAATTAAAAGACGCTTACTCCTTGGAAGGAAAGTTATGACCAACCTAGGTAGCATATTCAAAAGCAGAGACATTACTTTGCCGACTAAGGTCCGTCTAGTCAAGGCTATGGTTTTACCAGCAGTCATGTATGGATGTGAGAGTTGGACTGTGAAGAAAGCTGAGTGCTGAAGAATTGATGCTTTTGAACTGTGGTGTTGGAGAAGACTCTTGAGAGTCCCTTGGACTGCAAGGAGATCCAACCAGTCCTTTCTGAAGGAGATCAGTCCTGGGTGTTCTTTGGAAGGAATGATGCTAAAGCTGAAACTCCAGTACTTTGGCCACCTCATGTGAAGAGCTGACTCATTGGAAAAGAGTCTGATGCTGGGAGGGATTGGGGGCAGGAGGAGAATGGGATGACAGAGGATGAGATGGCTGGATGGCATCACTGACTCAATGGACATGGGTTTGGGTGGACTCTGGGAGTTGGTGATGGACGGGGAGGCCTGGCGGGCTGCAATTTATGGGGTCACAAAGAGTCGGACATGACTGAGCAACTGAACTGAATCTAATACTCTCTTGTGACAACAATGACTAGGGTACAACCTTAGGTAGTGTAGTGGCATGCACCAAGTAAAAGATGTCAAAGATTCACACTGAACACTACTACAGTTTGCATAATTTTATTCTCACATTTGTATATGTTTGTGCGTGCCTGCTAAGAAAGGCTATTCAGACAATGCCCTAAGATCATTTAAAAACAATTCAAGGCTGATTGGGAGATAAAATGACTCAATCATTTTAAAGAGACAGACTTAATGAGTTCAGTGTTTTCCTTAAGCACAATTTATTTTATATATTTTTTTAAACTTTGCAAGTTCAAATGATAAAAAGCAGCAGTTTAATTTTATTGCCATGTCTCTTATCATTTCAAAAAAAAAAAATATCTAGGCCAAATCTAAATTTAAGAAATATGTAAGCGATTCTAACTTGTCCCATAGTAAATCTCTGACCTCTATGTCAGCCAAGCTAAGAAATACAGAACACATCCTGTTCCAGTTCAAATTAAAGAAGTCCTGTCTCATTGAAAGGCTGCAGAAAGGTATTCTGTTGAGTGTACAAGATTTTAAATGAGAGTTTACCACTCATCCTTCTTGCTTTTTTCTCATTGATTTTTTTTTAATACCAGAAATGCTTTTGAACTTCTGCCAGAAAATGAGTTTCTCTATAGAACCACAGAGCTCCTTTGAATAGCATATAAAAGATATTCCACCAGGATGGTATCAGTGGTCACAGAAGCATATTTTTAATTGAATATACATGCATTAGCTTTTTATTATTCTTGTATATTAAAATGTTTCAGTGCTTCCAAGTACATTTCTTAAAAAAATAAAATTATACCAAAAGAAATTTCAATGCAAAGTGAGCTACAGCCTTACAGAATCCTTGAATTCTTAACCTAGCAAGTAGGCACTGCTGCTGCTGCTGCTGCTAAGTCGCTTCAGTCGTGTCCGACTCTGTGCGACCCCACAGATGGCAGCCCATCGGGCTCCGCCATCCCTGGGATTCTCCAGGCAAGAACACTGGAGTGGGTTGCCATTTCCTTCTCCAATGCATGAAAGTGAAAAGTGAAAGTGAAGTCGCTCAGTCGTGTCTGACTCAGCGACCCCATGGACTGCAGCCTTCCAGGCTCCTCCGTCCATGGGAGTTTCCAGGCAAGAGTACCGGAGTGGGGTGCCATTGCCTTCTCCGAGCAAGTAGGCACTAGTTGATGCAAACCTGGTAACTCCCATTTCAGCAAACACTTTGTCTTCTCTTATATTTGTTTATATTCCCCCACCTCTTTGCTTTAATCACTGGTCTGCTGTTCTTTTCTTTGTGTATATTCCTTCCCTTAGATACCTCTTTTACTTCTAAAGCTTTAATCTCACTTGTATACATATGGCTTCCAAAGCCTTCATCAACATAAACTCTCTTCAGTACTCCAGAAACATAGCTATATATATATATATGTATATAGTGGGCATTTCTTATTACAAATCTACTCATCCTCTAAATTTCAAATGTCAGGGCCCAAAGTCAATATTGTATCTATCAATCTTCAGTCCTTTTAAAATGTCCTCATTACTGTTGATCAAAATATTGAGGTCTGCTGTAGATCAGAGTGGTGATAATGAGAGAGAAGGTATTCTTGAACCAGCCCAGTGCAGTCAATCTGGAGTGCCATTAACAATGGAAGTTCTAAAAGGTGCTCAACCTAGACATTGTTCTGTGTCAGGAACAGATCTGTTCTCCCCATTTGACCAAGGAGTTAATAATACACTTCCCAAATGATATCATCTCTGTTTCTCTCTCTCTTTATCTGAATCCATATGTTACTTGTGGTTTCAATCATCACTTTTTACATCATTAAGATGACATTTTTCAGTAAGGTCAAGAATTTTTCAGATAATGTTATGTGAAAAACACCAAACAAGCTTCTACTAACTGACTGAAGAATTAAAAGTTCTTCACCACTCCTATATAAAGCCTTAGAGCTTTGATTATACTGTCCCTGGGGTTTGTTTTTTCATTTAAGTAGAAATATTCCTAGAAATTTCTCATAGAACTAGACAGTGTAATAGAGAATATTCTTCTAGAGACATTCTGATTTCATTCCTTCTAGATCAGTGATGGAAAAGGAAGAATATTCACCATATTTTATTATGATTTCAAATTCAAATAATAATAATAAAAAATTAATTTCAGTTCAGTTCAGTCACTCAGTCATGTCAGACTCTTTGCAACACCATGAAGTGCAACACACCAGGCCTCCCTGTCCTTTACTAGCTCCTGGAGTTTGCTCAGACTAATACCTACTGAGTCCCTGATACCATCCAATCATCTCATCCTCTATTGTCCCCTTCTCCTCCTGCCCTCAATCTTTCCCACCATTAGGGTCTTTATCAATGAGATGACCCTTCACATCAGATGCCAAAGAACCGGAGCCTCAGCTCTAGCATCAGTCCTTCCAGCGAATATTTAGCATTGATTTCCTTTAGGATTGTCTTGTTTGATCTCCTTGCTGTCCAAGGGAGTTTCAAGTATTTTTTGCAGCACCATAATTCAAAAGCATCAGTTTTTCAGTGCTAAGCCTCCTTTATGGTCTAACTCTTACATACTTAATGATTACTGGAAAAGCCATAGCTTTGATTACATGGACCTTTGTTGGCAAAGCGATGTCTCTTTTTTAATATGCTGTCTAGATTTGTCATATCTTTTCTTCCAAGGAGCAAGCATCTTAATTTTGTGGCTGCAGTCACGGTTGGCATTGATTTTGGAGCCCAAGAAAACAAAATCTGTTACTGTTTCTACTTCTTCCCCATCTATTTGCTATGAAGGGATGGGACCTAATGCCCAAAACTATTTGACTGTTCTTCTCCTATGATTAGTCAGGTCCCCTATCAGATGCCTTATTCCCAGGCTTCATGAGATGCTTTCCATGTAAATCACAATCCTTCTTTTCTGGGTTCTTAACAAATGGGTTAGAAATATCAATTTTGCTGTTTATTAGTGAAGATGATGACTCACACAAAAACAATATAGAGGACATTCATCATCCAGTAAACTGTTGGAGGCTATGTTGAAACTGAAGAATTTATCTGATATTTTAGGTAGCTCAGTGGTAAAGGACCTTCCTGCCAATGCAGAGACACAGAAGATGTGGGTTCAATCCCTGGGTCAGGAAGATCCCCTGGAGGAGGAAATAGCAACCCACTCCAGTATTCTTGCCTGGGAAATCCCATGGACAGAGGATCCTGGCGGGCTACGGTCCACAGGGTCGCAAAGAGTTGGACATGACTAAACACACACGTTGAAATATAATTGACACACAATTAGTTGTGTGTATTTAAAGTGGAGAATTTTATAGTTTTGAAATATATGTATGTTTGTGAAACACTACACTCACAATAATTAACATAGTCATAATCCTTTTAACTTCCTTCTGTTCCTTTGTGATTCTTCCCACCTGCCTTTCCCTATCCACCTCTTCTCACCCAAACAATCACTGATCAGCTGTTATTTACATGTTAATTTGCATTTTCTTGAATGCAAATTACATGAAATTTACACCATGTACTCTTTTGATCTGGGTTTTTCACTCAGCATGATTATTTTGAAATACATCCATGTATTTTCATGAATTGTAGCTCATTTATTTTGATTAATAATATTCCAGTGTGTGGATGTACCACAATTTATTTATCCATTTTGGGTAGTTTCTAGTTTTGGATGATTATAAATAAATCTGCTATAAATATCCATATATATATATATATACCTTTGTATGGACATGCAATTTTATTTCTTTTGGATAAATACCTATGGAATACAATACATATGGCAGATATATGTTTAACTTTGTAAGTTGCTACCAAACAATTTTCCAAAGTGGTTGTGCCATTTTACATTTCTACCAGCAGTGTATGAGTGTTCCAGTTTATCCATCCTCAACAATAATTGATATATTAGGTTTTAAAATTTTAGCTACTCTGATAGATATGTATTGGTAGCTTGTGTCTTTTTTCTGTGTGTGTTTTATATAGATATCATTTTTATTGAAATATAGTTGACTTATAATATCGTGTTAGTTTCAGATGTATAGCAAAGTGATTCAGTTATATGCTTCCCTGGTGGCTCAGAGGATAAAGCGTCTGCCTGCAATGCAGGAGACCTGGGTTCGATCCCTGGGTTGGGAAGACCCCCTGGAGAAGGAAATGGCAACCCACTCCAGTATTCTTGCCTGGAGAATCCCATGGACAGAGGAGCCTGGCGGGCTTAGTCCATGGGGTCACGAAAAGTCGGACATGACTGAGCGACTTCACTATTCACATATATTCTTTTTTTACATTCTCTTCCTTATAGGTTACTACAGAATACTGAATATAGTTCCCTGTGCTATATAGTCAATCCCTGTTGGTCTCATGTAGCTTTAATTTGCTTTTTCCTAGTGGAAAATATGTTGAACATCTTTTCAAGTGATTATTGGCTAGGTGCTTCTTTTGTGAAGTAAATTCTAAAATATTTTACCCATTTTTAATATCCTTATGTATTTTGGGCACAAATACTTTATTAGATATGTGATTTGTAATTATTTTCTCTTCACCTGTGGCTTGAATGTTTGATTTTTGAGAAAAAGTCTTAATTTTGATTAAGGCCAACTTAGTGATTTTCTTTTTTTGCTTTTGGTGTTGTATATTAGAAACTATTGTCTACTCCAAGGTCACAGAGACTTCCTCTTTTATTTTATTTTAGATGTTTTACAAGCTGTAAATTTTATATTTAGGTCTATGATCTGTTTCTATTTAACTTTTGCACGTGATGTATGATGTAATAGCCAGAATTCATAATATTATAGTACATTTGACTGTTAAAAAAAATACTGAATTGAACTGCTCTGGTCCACTTGTACAGATGTTTTCCAATAAAGATGTACTACTGACAGAGTCAGTTCCTAGGTAGGTTGATAGGAAGTCCAGGGCCCCCAAGGCAGAGAAAGGGGTCTGGAGCCCTTGAGGAGAAAGGCCCTGGGGCTCTCAAGGAGAAAAGGACAAATGATTTTTCTACATTGCTTTGTCTTAGTCAGCTTCCCTGGTGTCTCAGAGGTTAAAGCGTCTGCCTGCAATGCAGGAGACCTGAGTTAGATCCCTGGGTTGGGAAGAAGGAAATGGCAACCCACTCTAGTATTCTTGCCTGGAGAATCCCATGGACGGAGGAGTGTGGTGGGCTACAGTCCATGGGGTCACAAACAGTTGGACATGACTGAGCTAGCAACTTAACTTTTTCTTAGTCAATATAACAATGTTGCTGGAGGACATGATTTTCCTTAACAAGAAACTTTTGACTACTTACTATCTTAAGACATATATTGTGGGAGTGGGTCTTATAAGACCTTTCTATTGTTAGTTCTAATCTTGTTAATTTAAGATGCATGTTGTGGGAGTGGGTCTGGTAAAAGTATATAAGGCCTTGATAAGACTAGTGAGGGGAGCACTCTCTGTCCTCCTTCTGATGTCTATGTCAGAAGCTTTCTCTGTCCTTTTTTCACTTTAATTAAACTGTGCTACACAAAAGCTCTTGAGTGATCAAGGCTGGTCCCTGGTCCCAAAGCTAAACCCTCTTCCTCAGAGATCACAAATCTGACATTGTTCACTGTAGGCTATCACTACTACACGGTCAGCCTGCTTGGTCGAATCTGTAGATGCAGAGCCATGAATACAGAGAGCCCACTATAAAGTTCAACACAGAGTTTCGACTGTGTGGACAGTTGTAGCCCTTAGCCCTTACACTGTGTGTGGGTCAAATGTACTGTATTCTAGCCATTATGCTTTATGTCATAATATAATAAGCAAACTTAAGGAGCATGGGAAAATAGGAAGGTAAGAAAATATGTAATAGAGTCATGATAGAAAAAAGTTGTCATTATGCTTGACTGATGACTTCTATGTTGGATCCAATGAATTTAACTGCTTAAATTCTGGTTGGGTAAAACATAACTTGATAGTAGAAATAAGTATGAACAAAAGAAATTGGTAATTTTAATGATCTTAAGAGCAATAATAATAAGCCATTTCATTTGCAGATATGTTATTTTGCTATGATATTAGTGTACTATACAGAATCATTCAAAGTCTGTTCTCATCTTCTTTGCCAATTTTGTTTTCCAAACTTATTCTTCATGAACTCTAAACTGCATTCATCCCTCATGGATTCACAGCTTTTCTTCAGCATGCCATAGTTTTTCTTCAAATTTCATATATTGAAAGCTAGGGATTGATGTCATGCTCTTCCAACTCAGACATTCCTAGTCTTCAAGTTCAATTATAATCCTATTGTGAAGACTTCTGTCTTTACAGAAGGCACTGCTCTCTAGGCAGAGTAAGTTGATGTATCTGTCACTAGCACATTAAATGTATCTCTGTTCCAGCACTGTGTGTACCAAAGTATTTTGCTTTCTGTACCACACTACACTGTGAACACTCTTCAAGTAAAAAGGCCCTATGTCGGGCTCTACTCTTTAACACACATCAGAGCAGAGTTCAATAATGAAGCGCAAAGATAGTGAGAAGATTAAAAGACTCAGCTTTGTTCTTTTCTTTTAAATGACTGGATAAAGAAGAGGTGGTATATATACATATATATATATATTTGTGTATATATATATATATATATATATACACACAATGGAATACTACTCAGTCATAAAATGAATGATTTTTTTAAAATCCTGAAAACATGGATAGAGCTTGAAGGTATTATGTAAAGTAAAACAAGTTAGGTAGAGAAAGAAAATTATAGTATAATTTCACTCATAGCTGGAATACAAAAAAGATAAAATAAAGCAAACATGTAGACACAGAGAACAGAGGAGTAGTTACCAGAGGAAAAGGGTTGCGGGAGGGTGAAATGGGTAAAGGAAGTCAACTGTATGGTGATGGTTGGAAACAGATTTTTTTGGTGGTGAGCACCTTGTTACTGTACACAGAAGTAAAATTATAATGTTGTACACATGACAGTTATATAGTATTATAAATCAGTTACCTTAATAAAAACGAATAAAAGAGCTCAGTGTGCAAACAATTGAACAGTCTGAGGGATTTTATTAGTAGAAAATTTATCAGAGGCTAGGTTATCTGAAAGACTCTGTATATGGAAATGGGATCACACTATATAGATTCAGACATTAGTATTATGGACACAAGATAGATATGAGATACTTGGGATCAGATATTTGAGGACTTTGCTTTTATACAGTTAAAAGTTGCCTGGAAAAAAATGATTTTTTAAGATATTTTTAAAAATATCATTTAAAAAATGTTATTTTAAGAAGCTTATTCTGTTCAGCAGTTTGTTCAATATATGTTCTATAAATACTCGGCAGGCATATTACAGATGAAACTAAAACATTTGGTGAGTCTAGATGAAAGTCCATCTATTAACATTTCTGACTGTTTAAATTTGGAAACTTGAACTCTCTATTCAGACTTTGTCCAAGATGTTGTTTCACAAATGTCTTTTCTTTCTTTGATTTTTCCCCCTCCCCTTACTTTCCATTATATTCCATTTCAGTACTACTCAGTTCAGTTCAGTTCAGTCGCTCAGTCGTGTCCGACTCTTTGCGACCCCATAAATCGCAGCACGCCAGGCCTCCCTGTTCATCACCATCTCTCGGAGTTCACTCAGACTCACATCCATCGAGTCAGTGATGCCATCCAGCCATCTCATCCTCGGTCGTCCCCTTTTCCTCCTGCCCCCAATCCCTCCCAGCATCAGAGTCTTTTCCAATGAGTCAACTCTTCGCATGAGGTGGCCAAAGTACTGGAGTTTCAGCTTTAGCATCATTCCTTCCAAAGAAATCCAAAGGTTGATCTCCTTCAGAATGGACTGGTTGGATCTCCTTGCAGTCCAAGGGACTCTCAAGAGTCTTCTCCAACACCACAGTTCAAAAGCATCAATTCTTCGGCGATCAGCCTTCTTCACAGTCCAACTCTCACATCCATACATGACCACAGGAAAAACCATAGCCTTGACTAGACGGACCTTAGTCGGCAAAGTAATGTCTCTGCTTTTGAAAATGCTATCTAGGTTGGACATAACTTTTCTTCCAAGGAGTAAGCGTCTTCTAATTTCATGGCTGCAGTCACCATCAGCAGTGATTTTGGAGCCCAAAAAAA
>SJYT01007845.1:161773-184362 GCA_006410635.1 Cephalophus harveyi
CCTCTCTTCTTTTCACAGCTATTTGTAAGGCCTCCCCAGACAGCCATTTTGCTTTTTTGCATTTCTTTTCCATGGGAATGGTCTTGATCCCTGTCTCCCGTACAATGTCACGAACCTCATTCCATAGTTCTTCAGGCACTCTATCTATCAGATCTAGGCCCTTAAATCTATTCCTCACTTCCACTGTATAATCATAAGGGATTTGTTTTAGGTCATACCTGAATGGTCTAGTGGCTTTCCCTACTTTCTTCAATTTGAGTCTGAATTTGGCAATAAGGAGTTCATGATCTGAGCCGCAGTCAGCTCCTGGTCTTGTTTTTGTTGACTGTATAGAGCTTCTCCATCTTTGGCTGCACAGAATATAACACAAGAGAAGACTCTACACGTGGACATCACCAGATGGTCAACACCGAAATCAGTACTACTACCAGGCTCTAAAAGAGTGAATTCCAGCAACTAACGCAGTTTAGCTTCTTAATGGGCATGTCTACTTCCAATTCATGTCTTTTCTAATTTATTATTTACAACAGAGTGATGTCTTGAAGACTTTTCCAGTGTTATCCCCGTCTACCTACAGGATCAGGTTGGTGATTAGAAGTTATTGAGCATGTACAATACTAATTACTTCTACCATCTGTCATCTCATTTATTTCATTTAATCTTCACAACAAGCCTGTGAGGTATTGGTAATATACTTATTCTACACCTGGTGAAATTTGCCCAAGGTAATGTAATTAGTAAGTGATGAAGATGGGAATCTTTCTGGTTTGATTCCAAAACTAGTAAGCCTATTTACATTCTCTTTGAACACCTTATTCTGACTCTCAATAACTGCATTTTGTTCATACTATTTATCCACTCCTATTTGCCACTGGTTTTTGTCCTATATTAATTTATTTCTGATGAGTCGATCAGTTCTCCACCGCCTGAATGTGTCTCATGTATTCTTCATATGATAACTTTGTTAGTTTTTTGAACTTTAGTTTCCTCTTCTGTAAAAGTAGGGTAATACTACTTACTTATTAAGGCTGAAAAAACCTTGCATAAAGTATAGACCAGGCACATAGTATGCTTTAAATAAATGTAAACTGTTATCATCCTTATAATTATTACTGTTACACATTCTAGTAACAATTCATGAATGGGGTATACAATGGGTAAATATATGTTAGAAATGTGTAATAAAAAAGGACCATGCAAATTCTCATTTGAACCTCGTAGATGTTCATATTACACTGTGATTCCACTGTGAAAAGGATCCATGAATGCAGACTCACTGAGTTATTGCTAGTCTATCTTGCACAGGTACTTAACAAAAATTCCTTTGAGTGGTATTTATTTAAATTAGCCTATCACAAAAATTCCTTTGAGTGGTATTTATTTAAATTAGCCTATCACATGAATTGCTCCCACTCCAGTATTCTTGCCTGGAGAATCCCAGGGACGGCGGAGCCTGGTGGGCTGCCTTCTATGGGGTCGCACAGAGTCGGACACGACTGAAGCGACTTAGCAGCAGCAGCAGCAGCAGCAGCAGCAGCAGCAGCAGTAGCTTAATGTGAAGTAGATTCAAATATTGTATATTGAATTTTAAAAACTAAATATTGAGATATTTTGGTACTTCTTCCACTTGGTTTTAAGGCATATTAAAGCAAAACTGATTAATTTAAATATTATAAAAATAAATGATAATGCTATCTAGAAAAATTAGAAAAATGCTTCAGTTCAGTTCAGTTCAGTTGCTCAGTCATGTCCAACTATTTGAGACCCCAAGAATTGCAGCACGTCAGGCCTCCCTGTCCATCACCAACTCCTGGAGTTCACTCAAACTCATGCCCATTGAGTCAGTGATGCCATCCAGCCATCTCAACCTCTGTCGTCCCCTTCTCCTTCTGCTCCCAATCCCTCCCAGATTCAAAGCCTTTTCCAATGAATCAACTCTTCACATGAGGTGGCCAAAGTACTGGAGTTTCAGCTTTAGCATCAGTCCTTCCAAAGAACACCCAGGACTGATCTCCTTTAGGATGGACTGGTTGGACCTCCTTGCAGTCCAAGGGACTCTCAAGAGTCTTCTCCAACACCACAGTTTAAAAGCATCAATTCTTTGGCGCTCAGCTTTCTTCATAGTCCAACTCTCACATCCATACATGACCACTGGAAAAACCATAGACTTGACTAGATGGACCTTTGTTGGCAAAATAGCGTCTCTGCTTTGTCATATGTTATCTAGGCTGGTCATAACTTTCCTTCCAAGGAGTAAGCATCTTTTAATTTCATGGCTGCAATCACCATCTGCAGTGATTTTGGAGCCCCCAAAAATAAAGTCTGACAATACTTAGTAAACATGTATTCTAAATTAAAGACTATAAAGGACTTATTTTAAACATTGTTTACTTTAAAGAAACCTAGTGTCTGGGGTAAAATGAAAGAGAAAGGTAGCAACTTAGTAGAAGCTTATATTCTTATATTTTCTCTGTTACGAGGCTTAAAATATGAAGCATTAACCTGCAAATATATCAAGGAGTTACAAAATGCAATGGAGCAAGATCTTGAGTTAAAATTGGCTGGAGATTGAAGTGGGGAGGATCAAAAGCAGAAAGATTCAGGTCTTAGAAAGTACAATGAGAAGACTGTCAGATTTCACTGATATCTCAATGCAGGTTTTAGATTGATGGATGCTACTAACGTTACATCAATGGAAATGTCTGTGGCAGTACTAGATATGCTTTTATCAGTGTAAGAAAGGATGTCTGTAAAGATTGATATAAATATTTTGCAGTCTTCTCTCATTATTCATAAGTGCTTTTGATCATCAATTATAGGGCCTATGCCTTATTCCCTTTGTGACTTTCATTTTGAAATGGTGTATAATATGCTTTACTGTTTTTTTTTTTTTCCCAAGCCTCATTATTTCAAGTTATGTTATGCATGGTGTGTGAGTGCACATGAACACGTGTGTTTATGCACATGTATGTAGTATACATATATGTGCATGCTTGTGTACTATTTTCCTGTTCTTATTGAAGTTGTTGCCTGCAATTTTTGTTTTCCATGTAGGTGACCATGGCCTGATCTGACCTTTGGTCAGATATATGCAAAATTTATTATTAGCCAGAAAAGACAGTTAGGTAACTCAAGTGCTACATTTTGGAAAAGACCATGTATAATACTTATGTGTCATAAAATACGAAGAATATAGTGTGCTCATCTGAATACTCAACTGGAAACAAAATAAGAAAACATTTTCAAATCCTTTTTCATAAATTAAGTCATACTCAGAAAAAATAATTTTCTGAACTGGAGGAGGAAATCTTTATTTGTCAAAATCTTGTCAAAATCTTACAGCAATCTGAATATATATGCATAGGATTTTTTGAATTTATAAATCTACCTTTGGTGGACAGACTCAGCTCTAAAAAACATTTATCATCTTTTAAGCTATTTCCATGTGGACTGACAGTAAATTCTTCCTATGAGAACTGTCTGAATGGACGAAATGAGCTCCTTTTTCACTCTTTATATTTAAGTGATGTGCATCCAACACAACATATTTTAGATAATAAATGTTCTTGAGCTTGGTGAGTAAAAAATATAGGAAGTAGATTTCTATTCAACCTGATTTTCTAGTGAAACACAGAATGTTTTCTTTCTTAGAAAGGCCTGTGTCGCTCTGGTGCAGATATAAATTTTCTTATACATATTTATTATTAAGTGAAAAATATTTCATTTAAAATAAATACTAGTTGAATGAAAGAATAAATATTTTACCATATTCAATAAACTGGCTCACATATTACAGCAAAAGTTAAAAATAACAGAGGATAAATTCATTTTAAAATGCTTAAAATTTGCTCAATTAATCTACAAAGTTTTAATTAACTCTCTTCTGGGTTGAATAAGGTGCAATAGATAATTCTGAAGACAGTCTTCAAGTAAAATTAAAATCAGTATAAATCATACATTAGTTTATTCTATCAAACAACTGGTTTTATCCCAGTTTTATGGAACTAGAGACATCAAATGTGAAACAAATATATATGCAGAATATAATAAAACTCTCCCAGATAATGCATGGAAATAATAAACCAAAGACTGAAATTGTACTACATTTTAAAGTCATTTTTTTAATATTATATTTTTAAATGAGTCTGAACCAGAAATTAATTTACACAATATGAGAGATATTAACTAATTTTCTAACCTCAGCTGCTTGTCTAGGCTGTGTTTATACTATGGTTACCAATGTCCATTAGCTGAGAGGAATATCTAGAAATCCATCTAGGGAGTTTCAGTAAAAAGCCCTAGTCATCATGCAGCCAAGCCACGTCAAAACTCCACCTACTCAAAGTAAGCAGAAGCAATACAATATAACACCCAAAATGTTAGTGTGCATGTATATCCTTTCTAACTAAAACATATGCTATCATAATTCAACTTTGCTAGTGATACACTTTTCTGGAAAAAAAAAAAAAAAAGCTATTATTTTTTTCCTGAATTTGTGAAGAATATTTTTTTGGATAAAAATTCTGGGTCTGCAGTTTTCTTTCTTTCAGCACATTAATATTATTTCAGTGCTTTGGGGCTTGTTTCTCATGAGAAGTTTGTGAGCATTATCTTTGCTCCACTGTATATACACAATGAAGCCTTTTCTCTGGCTTTTTTCCAATTTTTATTTTATTTTTTAGCAATTTGATCATGAGGTTTTTAGTATGAATGTTTGTGTTTTATGGCTCTATATTTTTATGCTTTTCATTAATTCAGAAAGTTTTCAGCAAGTATTTTTCCATATATATATATATATATTTTTTTTTTTTTTTCACATTATTTCAAGTTATGTTATGCATGGTGTGTGAGTGCACATGAACACGTGTGTTTATGCACATGTATGTAGTATACATATATGTGCATGCTTGTGTACTATTTTCCTGTTCTTATTGAAGTTGTTGCCTGCAATTTTTGTTTTCCATGTAGGTGACCATGGCCTGATCTGACCTTTGGTCAGATATATGCAAAATTTATTATTAGCTAGAAAAGACAGTTAGGTAACTCAAGTGCTACATTTTGGAAAAGACCATGTATAATACTTATGTGTCATAAAATACGAAGAATATAGTGTGCTCATCTGAATACTCAACTGGAAACAAAATAAGAAAACATTTTCAAATCCTTTTTCATAAATTAAGTCATACTCAGAAAAAATAATTTTCTGAACTGGAGGAGGAAATCTTTATTTGTCAAAATCTTGTCAAAATCTTACAGCAATCTGAATATATATGCATAGGATTTTTTGAATTTATAAATCTACCTTTGGTGGACAGACTCAGCTCTAAAAAACATTTATCATCTTTTAAGCTATTTCCATGTGGACTGACAGTAAATTCTTCCTATGAGAACTGTCTGAATGGACGAAATGAGCTCCTTTTTCACTCTTTATATTTAAGTGATGTGCATCCAACACAACATATTTTAGATAATAAATGTTCTTGAGCTTGGTGAGTAAAAAATATAGGAAGTAGATTTCTATTCAACCTGATTTTCTAGTGAAACACAGAATGTTTTCTTTCTTAGAAAGGCCTGTGTCGCTCTGGTGCAGATATAAATTTTCTTATACATATTTATTATTAAGTGAAAAATATTTCATTTAAAATAAATACTAGTTGAATGAAAGAATAAATATTTTACCATATTCAATAAACTGGCTCACATATTACAGCAAAAGTTAAAAATAACAGAGGATAAATTCATTTTAAAATGCTTAAAATTTGCTCAATTAATCTACAAAGTTTTAATTAACTCTCTTCTGGGTTGAATAAGGTGCAATAGATAATTCTGAAGACAGTCTTCAAGTAAAATTAAAATCAGTATAAATCATACATTAGTTTATTCTATCAAACAACTGGTTTTATCCCAGTTTTATGGAACTAGAGACATCAAATGTGAAACAAATATATATGCAGAATATAATAAAACTCTCCCAGATAATGCATGGAAATAATAAACCAAAGACTGAAATTGTACTACATTTTAAAGTCATTTTTTTAATATTATATTTTTAAATGAGTCTGAACCAGAAATTAATTTACACAATATGAGAGATATTAACTAATTTTCTAACCTCAGCTGCTTGTCTAGGCTGTGTTTATACTATGGTTACCAATGTCCATTAGCTGAGAGGAATATCTAGAAATCCATCTAGGGAGTTTCAGTAAAAAGCCCTAGTCATCATGCAGCCAAGCCACGTCAAAACTCCACCTACTCAAAGTAAGCAGAAGCAATACAATATAACACCCAAAATGTTAGTGTGCATGTATATCCTTTCTAACTAAAACATATGCTATCATAATTCAACTTTGCTAGTGATACACTTTTCTGGAAAAAAAAAAAAAAAAGCTATTATTTTTTTCCTGAATTTGTGAAGAATATTTTTTTGGATAAAAATTCTGGGTCTGCAGTTTTCTTTCTTTCAGCACATTAATATTATTTCAGTGCTTTGGGGCTTGTTTCTCATGAGAAGTTTGTGAGCATTATCTTTGCTCCACTGTATATACACAATGAAGCCTTTTCTCTGGCTTTTTTCCAATTTTTATTTTATTTTTTAGCAATTTGATTATGAGGTTTTTAGTATGAATGTTTGTGTTTTATGGCTCTATATTTTTATGCTTTTCATTAATTCAGAAAGTTTTCAGCAAGTATTTTTCCATATATATATATATATATTTTTTTTTTTTTTTCCTCTGAATCGCTTCCTACCTCCCAAACATAAACCTACAAGAGTTAGAATGCTTGGTATTGTCCCTTGAATCCCTGAAACTTTTCAATTTTTTCAGTCTTTCTCCTCTCTGTGTTTTATTACTACTGTATCTTCAAGTTCACTGATCTTTATCTTCTGCAGTGTCTAATGTCTGATGGTTGGCAAAAACTTGCAGAGAAATGTTCATTTCAGACATGCTATCTCTCATCTCAAAAAGTTGCACTTAGTTGATTTTTTGTTTCTTATTTCTATTTCATTATGTCCACAATTTCCTTTGTTTAAATCTGTACACTTATAATAACTATTTTAAAGTTCGTCTCTGGACATCAGCAAAACGGCGGCATTGGCATTTCTACCACTCCCCTCTCCCTCAGCATAAATTCACTGAGTCCGGGAGTTGGTGATGGACAGGGAGTCCCGGCATGCTGCAGTTGGTCGGGTTGCAAAGAGTTGGATACGACTGAGCGACTGATCTGAACTGAACTGAAGGGTTCCAGGTGAGAGATTAGAGGGATTATAGAACCGGAGAGAAGCACAGAACTAAAAAAAGGAGCTTTTGAGGAGAGAAGGCAAGATAGTCTCACATTACCCTCGTTACCCCTCCAAAATCTAGCGACCAGGAGGAGGCGCGTGCGCATGCGCAAGTAGAAACACCTGTGAGGAGGAGGCGGCTCTAAAGTGAACATCTGACTCACCTGCTGACCCGACTACTGAGCCCCTTGCCTCGGGACCAGGCTGACTCCCACCGCTAGGTGGCTCCCTCAGGGCTCCCAAGAGCCCAGCCTCTCCCCAGACCAGTGCCTCCACAGCAGGGCTCCCTGAGTGTTCCTGCAAAACCTGGCCCCATCTCACCTGGCTCCTCCTGCTGCCTGAAGGTGCCCTAGGCCCGACGAAGCCCCTGTGATGCCAGACCAAAAGCCAGTGTCGGTTAATCAAGAAACTGGCTCATCCTGCCTCTCTCAACTCCAGGCCCCGACGCCTCGCCCCTTCCGTACCTGCCAGTCCAGCAGGCCCGGGACGCCACCATGGCAGCAGGCCCCAGCGAACCGCGGCCTCCAGCGCATCCCAGAGCGGGTCGACTGCAGCAGCCTGGGTCCCTCCACACACACGCTTCCGCCAGCGGGTCAGCCCGCCCTCACGCCCGCCGGCTCTCGAGATCCCGCATGGCCCAGGCGCGCCGACAATGGCGGGCTTCAGCAGATTCCCGCGACCCCGAGGCCCGCCTCCTACCTCCCCCTGCGGCTCCAACACCTCCGCAGCTCCAGACGCTGTCCCAGGCAGTTCCCAGGTAAGTTAAAGCTTCAGGTTTTAAGTCTTATGTTGGAGAAACTACAAAAGATGCCAGAATTCAAAGTTCCACTAAGTCACTGGTTTTCTCTTTAGTTGTGCCCCCAGAGGGGCTTCCCTGGTGGCTCCGTCGATAGAAAATCTGCTTGCAATGCCGGAGACCTGGGTTGGATCCCTGGGTGGGGAAAATCCCCTGTGGAAAGGAATAGCAACTCAAAGGCAAGTTTCACAGAAAACAGTGTTGTAAATTAAGAAAATAAATCCTTCATATTAATTCAGAATGTGTTCATTAAACATTTTCCTCTAATTTTTCTAGATACTTTAGCCATTTATTTTCATAATGATGCTGTTGATAGTCGCTAAGTTGTGTCTGACTCTTGCCACCCCAGGCACTGTAGCCCACCAGGCTCAGAAGTCCATGGAGTTCTCCAGGCAAGAATTCTAGAGTGGGTTGCCATTTCCTTCTCCAGGAGATCTTTCTAACCCAGGGGTCCAACCCACGCCCCCTACCTTAGCAGGCAGATTCTTTATCATTGAGTAGGGTATATACATGAATATGTTTTTAACGTGCATGAATATGTTTTAATATACTTTAAATTGGGAGTGCCAGATTATCTTGAAATTTAGGTTTTAGTTAAAGGTGATAGGACATTCTTTCAATAAATGCCACTGAAAGGAATTTAATTTAATTTAAATAAATGCCACTGAAAGGAATTTTTAATGAAGGCACCTGTGCAAGATAGACTAGCAATGACTTAGTGGATCTACATTAAAGGATCCTCTTCAGAGTGGAATTACAAGGTATTTATGAATGCTTACTGTGTTCAAATGTAAATTTGCATTGTGCTTTTTAAATCATGTGTTTTTAACATATATTTACCTGTCCCATTTGTGAATTGTTACTGGGAAATGCAACAATAATGATTGTAAGAATGCTTTAAAGAAAAAAAAATATTGTAGTATAGTTGATTTTCAGTGTGTTAATTTCTGCTGCACAGCAAAGTGATTCAGTTGTATTTTCTTATATTCTTTCCATTATGGTTTATCATGGAATATTGAATATAATTCCATGTGAATATGGTTTTTATTGAAGAATAGTACAAATCTGTCTTACTGGAGTATGCAGAAAATACAAATAACTTATTTTCTGTTTATGGTAAATTTACCACTCAGAATTTCATAGCATACATGTGTAGAACAGCACATTTAGCTATTTCTTCTCCTGAACGCTTTAGGCTGCAGTGACTTCCTTCCTAAAATGTAATCTTTTTCAAGGTTGAGAGAAGTCTTAAGTTCTGTACATTGCCATCAGTGGGGAGGACAGGGGAAGGGTCTGTCAGTAGCCTGTTAATAGCAGTGTTATCTGCTCAAAGAATAGTGGGTCTTCATCTGAAACGGCAGAGAGCAACTCAGAAAAGTGAAATATCACCACATATTGGTAGATTGGAATCAAGAGACAGCATAATCAGAAAAGCAATGGTTTGAAAATTCTTGGAGGATAGAGTATGACTACCCCTAAAGGGCTGTCTGACTCGTGATCCTGGAAGTGTGATGAAGCGACTGCCTTGGGAGCCAGAAGTGTTAGTATTAAGAGAATGAATAGGGTCAGGGATATCATTTTCCACCTCACTACCCTCAGGTGCTAAAGACTGAAAGTGGTGGCGTTAGAAGAGCCCATCCACTAGCATGCAGAGTTCCTCAAGCTGCTGGTGGAATTTCATCAGCTTAGAGATTATTGAACTCACCTGTGTTCAACATGAGTCAGCGTCCCAACAATTCAACACAGTAGTTACCAAATTTAACAAGTTTAACTGTAGTAACATAGTTTCATGGTCTTGTGAAGGAAACATTGTGTGAGTTATCAGAAGCAGTAAGTGTGAAAGCCTTCTTTCTAGAATCATGCAGTCCTTAAACAGTTCCATAGGCATGTGTGCAGAGCTCCTTGTGACATTTAATGGATCCCTTGCATGGGAAGGTTCTGAGAACTCTGAAGAGAAATGGGGACTGAGCCCACACAATTTCTGGGCAAAGCTCAACGGATCTCCACTGGTCTATTGCTAGTAGTCTCAGCTGTTCCCAGGCAATGGAGGAAACCTGCCTTTGAAATGAGAAACATGAAAACTCCCTGAGGTGCACGGCCAGGCTCAGGACTGCCTCCTCCATCTAAGGACAGCACTTCTTTTACTCTAGTACAGAGTTTCTAACCTCAGCACTATTGACCTTTTAGCTGGATAATTCTTTGCTGTAGATAATTCTGTATTGTTCTGAAAGGTATAAAATGTTGACCAGCATACCTGAGTTCTACTTGCTAGATACAAGTAGTACCTCTTCTTCCCCAAATGTGATAACCAAAAATGTTTTCATACATTACTGAAGATGTTAGGGAGAGGTAAAACCATACCTTATTGAGAAACGCTCAAGTTTCAGAGTTTGCTTAATTCTACTAATAAAGTATAACCCTTCTAGTGTTTGTACTGAATCATTTAACTATTGGGATGATTCTCTGCTTTTTATTGGCTGAACTTTACTCTCTTCCAGCGCTGTGTTAGCTCTAGAAGTTGCTTTTCTTAAACTCCCCTGGAAATTTCTTTCTTTCTTTTTTTTAATTAACCTCTTGGAGTTTCCACCTATGCATTTGTGGCTTAATATTCAGCAGCAAATTTAAGAAAGGTCCTATGCAGATTTCCTGAGCTTTTCCCTTGTGTAACTTTCCTTTTTGTTAATTTGTCCTGCAAATTTTACCACCATTCTTTGCTGAATGCTCATCTCCATTCCTCATTTCTGCCAGAATTCTGTGAATGTCTTAGGATAACTGTTCTTGCCCAGGCATCTCTAGGTAGAAAAGGAAGGTAAATACAAGTGCACCTCATTCTCTCCTGGGTCGCAATGCCACCTTGCCTAATGTCCAATATCTGAGAATAGGTTTTCAGTATGCTTTGTCTAGTGTTCTAGTTTATTATGTTAGAATAAATTCAGTTTCAGCTACTTCACAGTAGCTGAAAGAAGAGTACTTCCCCCCATCTTTTCTTAAGATAAACTTCTTGACCAGAGTTTTAATATTTTCAATGTTTATTTCCTCATATCTCACACTCACCTCAACCTTCTCTAATGGGATTTCCATCTCCTCACTCTGTCAAATAGCTTTGTTTTCACTTCTTTATTTGACCTCTCAGCAGGGTTAGGGGCTTTCCTGGTAGCTCTGATGGTGAAGAATCCACCTGCCATGCGGAGACCCAGGTCTGACCCCTGTGTTGGGAAGGTCCCCTGGAGAAGGAAATGGCAACCCACTACAGTATTCTTACCTGGAGAATTCCATGGACTATATAGTCCATGGGGCCGCAAAGAGTCAGACACGACTGAGTGACTAACACACAGGCACACACACAACAGGGTTAGATGCTATTTTTAAACTGCAATCTCCCTCCTTTGGAAAAAAAAAAATGGACCAAAACTAAACCTTCCTTCCTTTGGTTTCATGACACTTGGTGTCCTGGACTTCCTGCTACTTTGCTGACCACATCATTGCAGTTTTATTCTTGTTCATCCAGCTATTAGAAACCTCACAGCACTGGCCGAGACCCCTTCACTGAGCTCCAGAATGGGATGTTCATTTGCTAACTTGGTATTGCCATCAAGAAGTCTCAAGGGAATATCAATGTGATATCTCAAAGGCAAAGCACTTGACTTCACTAGTTCCAAAACACGATGTTCTTCCTGAGTTCCCTATCTCAATAAATGATACCATCATTCATCTACTGTGCCAAAAAAAGATATGCTTGACAATTTCCTCACCTTCACTCCCATGCCATCCATCACTAAACCCTGTCAGTCAATTGAGCCTCCTAAATGTCTTATAAATTCATCAGTTTCTTCCCCTTCCAACTGTTGATAAAGTCAGCTTCATATCTTCTGGTCTATTTCAGTCTCTTATTTAGTGATCTTTCTTTATTTGTGCTGGCTTCTGTATTACCTCTTCTTCACCCTGCAGCCAGTGATCTCAAGATACAATCTAGTTATGACACCTCTTGCTTAAGTGGGTTCCTTGGTAGCAAATTGCTTTTAGAATAAAACTAAAATATTTAATATGGCATACAGAAAACTGCTTTATCTCCCTGTCTGTTTCTCATTCTAGTAATACTGGACTGTTTTCAGTTACAGAGTATTTGAAATCTGGCTTTCTCTTGCATTCAAAGGTGTTTGCATATAGTGTCTTACATACATAACTACTACGACAAATCTCCCCCTCCAACCCCTGACAAACAATGCACAAACACATTTATTGCTTTCTCATCTGCAGTCATCAGGTCAAGTGGTATTTTCTTAAAAATTTTTCCTTGACTTGTCAACTTCTTTTGTTTTAAGCTCTCATGTGTTAGGTAGGTAGAATAAGCAAAAGGAGTCCAGAATGGCAGTGGGTAAAAGGCAAAGACTGGAAAAGCCCATGAAAATAGAACAAAGGAAGGTCCAAGGACCAGAATGGGAACCTCAGGTGAAACAAACACAGCCCTCCTGACTAGCTCAATTTATTACAGGGCAGGCTCGGGGGAGGAGAAAAAACATATAAAAAGAGGAGCCAAATTGAGCCTCTGTGCTTCTCTTGTCTTCTGGGTTGGCCCGCCCTTACGCCTTGAGCTTCATATTTTTGCTGTGGTGGGACAGAATCGAGGAAATTACACACTCCGTCAACACATGGAAACTTTATAATCATTTAGTTTGTTTTTATCTCTATACAGTAAACTCTATGACAACAACATCTTTATCATATTGGAGAAGTGTTTTCTGGCATAGTGCACTGAATATAGTACATAATCTAGTGGATGAATGAATGATGGGATCATCTTAACTGATGATGTGCTATGCTGTGTTTAGTTGCTCAGTCATGTCCAACTCTTTGCAACCCCATGGACTATAGCCCATAGGGCTCCTCTGTCCATGGGGATTCTCAAGGCAAGAATACTGGAGTAGGTTGCCATGCCCTCCTTCAGGGAATCTTCCCAATCCAGAGATCGAACCCAGGTCTCCTGCATTGCAGGCAGATTCTTTACTGCTTGAGCCACCAGGGAAGCCCAAGAATACTGGAGTCGGTACCTATCCCTTCTCCAGAATAACTTCCAGACCTAGGAATTGAACTGGGTTTCAGGCAGATTCTTTACCAGCTGAGCTACCTGGAAAGCCCTAACTGACTATCAGTTCAATTCAGTTCAGTCGCTCAGTCACGTCCGACTCTTTGCAACCCCATGAATATTATATTTTAAAAATGGTCTCTACTGCATTCTGTAGAAAGAATTGATCTGAATTTCCCCTGCACATGATTGGTGTGCTTCTGATCCATGGTTTGATTTCTTATTTCTATTAAAGAACAAGAAGAAGCATGTTTTAGCAATCTGTTACTCTATACACTTAATGCAAATGCTTCCAGTATCAATTCCTTAGCATTATCTTAGTTGTTTCTTTGTTTTTTAATAACTAAGATTCTTTTGGGACCCCATGTTCTGTAGCCTGCTACACTCTTCTGTTCATGGGATTTCTCAGGCAAGAATACTGGAGTGTGTTGCTATTTCCTTCTTTAGGGGATCTTCCCAACCCAAGAATGGAACCCACACTCTTACTTGGCAGGAGCCACTCTGATTTTTCCTTTGACTTCTCCCATTGATTTGACACTGCCAACTCAGTTTCCTGCCTGATTTTGTTGTCCCTGTACTCGTCTGCCTTTCTCAGTTTGTTTTCTTCGCTTTCTTTTGATTCTATACCTAGCCATGATTAGGCACTTTCATGATGAAATTGCTATAAACATATAGGTTATTTTACAACAGAATTGCAGGTTCCGCAATGGCTCAGTGGCTAAAGAACCCTTCTGCAATGCAGGAGACATGGAAGATGCGGGTTCAATCCCTGGGTCAAGAAAATCCCCTGGAGAAGGGAATGGCAAACCACTCCAGTGTTCTTGCCTGGAAAATCCCATAGTCAGAGAAGCCTGGCAGGCTATAGTCCAAAGGATCTCAGAGTTGGACATGACTGAGGGACTAAGCGTATATGCACAACAAAATAACCAACATTTAGGCTTTGTGAAGACACAGCCCTGGTATTCCTTTTGTTGTTGATTTTTCTATCCCTCCCATCTTCTTGGCAGATAAATACAGCTGCTGCTGCTGCTAAGTTGCTTCAGTCGTGTCCGACTCTGTGCGACCCCATAGATGGCAGCCAACCAGGCTCCCCCATCCCTGGGATTCTCCAGGCAAGAACACTGGAGTGGGTTGCCATTTCCTTCTCCAGTGCGTGAAAGTGAAAAGTGTAAGGGAAGTCGCTCAGTCGTGTCCGACTCTGTGCAACCCCATAGATGGAAGCCCACAGGCTCCTCTGTCCATGGGATTTTCCAGGCAAGAGTACTGGAGTGGGGTGCCATTGCCTTCTCCATAAATATAGCTAGAAGTCACAAAATCATGACAATGTTTATTGTATTGTCCTTACTGTATTTGAATAATCTTCTTATTTATCTTGTGTTGTTGATGACCATCATGAAGACTTAATTTTATTCCTGTGACAACTTTTCCTAGTTTAATATGTATATTACTCAATGCTTACTTACTCCACTCTCAGGCTCTTATTTTAGGGAGTAGATTCACTTCTTACTCTACCATATATTCTCTTACAGAAATAATAAATTTGTCTTACTTTTGCTTTTTGCTTCTATGTTCGTAGAAATATGTTTCTATTCTCTCAATCTTTTATTTTTAAAGGCTCATCCCTCCTACTTGGAATTCTATTTTCAATGAATCTTTATTGTTCATGGCTTCCTCTCATATATGCAACATATGTATGTGCTCTGTGTGCACATGTATATGCATAACCACCGATTTGCCATAATCTTTTCTCATACTTCACTCTTTTGAAATTTCAGGTGGCATTGTTAGTGATAGGCAAGCTCTCCTTTATGGGAATGTCTACCTTTATTTCTGTGACTCTGTACTCACTTAGCATCATCACCCTTCATTCTTTTTTTTTTTTTGAGTTTTTTATTTTAATTGGAGGATAATTGCTTTACAATGTTGTGTTGGCTCCCACCTTACAACAAAGTGAATCATCCTTAAGTATACATAGATCTCTTTTCTCTTAAAACTCTGTCCTCCTCCCCCTCACAGCCCTCTAGGTCATTAGAGAGCACTGTGCTGGGCTCCCTGTGTTGTATAGCAACTTTTCACTAGCTATTTTACACATGGTGGTGTATATATTTATCAGGGCTTTTTTCAGTTCATCCCACCCTCTCCTTCCCCTGCTGTGTACACAGGGCCATCCTCTACATTGGCATCTCTATTCGTGCCCTATAAATAAGTTCATCAGTACCATTTTTCTAGATTCCATATGTATGCATTAATATGATATTTTTCTCTTTTTGGCTTATTTCACTCTGTGTAACAGGCTCTAGGTTCATCTGCCTCACTTGAACAGACTCAAATTTGCTCCTTTTTATGGCCGAGTAATATGGCTGGGTGACATCACTGACTCGATGGACATGAGTTTGGATAAACTCCGGGAGCTGATGATAGACAGGCTTGGCGTGCTGCGATTCATGGGGTTGCAAAGAGTGGGACATGACTGAGCAACTGAACTGAACTGAATATTCCATTGTATATGTTCTCCTTCATTCTTACCCAGACGATGTTATTCCTGTCTGTTGAATTTTATTTCCTAAGGATATCTTTGATTTCTCTGGTTTCTCCTATAGGCAACCAGTAAGTCCTATTTATTTGACTTGCATAATGTCATTTATATCTGCCACTCAGAGTCCCATATGCTTAGCCTCTCATTATCTCTCATTTAGACTGATACTTTTATACAAGTGTTACATAATTGATACTCTTTCCTTTATTGTTTAAAATTTTTAATCCATCCTAACTTGTAAATCAAACATAATCTTTCTAAAATATAATTTTACAATGCTATTTCCACTGCTCAAAAAAGAAAAAAAGAATATTAACAATTCCTCCTTATCACTGAAGAAAATATAAACTCATCATCCTGGTGTATAAAGCTTCAAGCAAATGCTCCTTCCTTATTTACCCTCATCCCATTATACATGCCCTTTGCTTCCAATTATATTATTCTCAGGCCTGTGGACACACTCTGCCTCATATGCCATACTCATCAATATCAGACTTTAAAGTCCATCTTAAGAAGTGTCAGTAAATCCATTTTACTACAGAAATACAAAACCTACCTTGGAAAAATTAAAAAACTTCCACCTTTACTATTTCAGGCTCTTTCTTTGTAGGAGTACTTGTAGTGTAATACTGTATTGATTATTGTTGTATGATTATCTACCTTCCTAAATCAACTGAAGTTTTGAAGGCCAACATCAATATTTACTCATCTTTGCATTTCAGTTATTATCCAGCTCAATTACTGCCACATAAAGCATTCTATAAACTTTTTTAAAAATTGAGTTCATTAGTTAAAACCATTGGGTACAATCTTTACCTTAATTCTGGTCTCTTCTGCTTATAATTAGTGGACTAGAATTGGTACCTTTTGCTGGTTTATAACTATAAAAGTATTGCTAAAATATTTGAGGGTTCTACCTACAGATTATTTTAAAGATTAATATTATAATAAGCTTTTAAAGCCCTTGTTCTCTTTGGGGCTTGCAATGTATTCCCTCATTTACCCTTAACAATAAACTGATGAAAGAGGCATTATTATCTCTGTTGTATATTAGGAACCTGAGGTACAGACACATTAAAGAACTTACACTTGGTCATAGAGTTAATAAATAATGAATTAAGGATTCAATCCCTTTAAATATTAATGTGTCTAATTTAAATATATGTAAAGTCTCTCCTCATTAGCATATTTAAATACTATTTTTCACTTGTAAAACAAAGTCACCCACAGACCTATTTTCTTACCATTGAAATGTTGATATTCGATCTTTGATAGATTAATTTCTGAAAATATTTGACCAGAACATTTGGGTCAGTTGGTCCAGTGGAGTAACACCCTCCATTAATTGTGTTCTTGTTTGCTTAATTAAATCATAAAATTAAGACTATATAAATTAACATATTTTAAAGCATCAGTTATATAACAAACTCAGTACCCTTGTATTTTGGTGATATAACAGTGGTTATTCAATGTCTTCACTATAATGTGCACTTTTCCTTACTGATGTTTAATTACTCAAGTTATAAGGTTTAATTTACAAACATTCATTTTGTTTTAAATACTTTTGTGTATTTGTGTTGGGGATATACTAAGTTATTGTGTATTCTTTTATAACCTATTCTCCATTAATTTGATATGTATTTTCCATTGATTCATTTGCAAACCAGCAAGACAGTAAAATCAGCACTGATTTAAAATGAGTATTGGCATAAATTTCACCTTAATAACACTTAAACATAAAAGAAATTAGTAATCTAATACTGTCTGAATTAAATCCTTTATAAACATAGTCCCTGGTGGCTCAGATGGTTAAGAATCTGCCTGTAATGCAGGAGACCTGAGTTTGATTCCTGGGTTGGGAAGATTCCCTGAAGGAGGGCATGGCAACCTACTCCAGTATTCTTGCCTGGAGAATCCCCATGGACAGAGGAGCCTGGCAGGCTACAGTTCATGGGGTTGCAAATAGCTGGACACGACTGAGAGGCTAAGCACATAAGCACGACAACAATGTTGCATGTTCTGGTAATGTTATACTGTGTGTATTGGACCTCATGTTACTTAATGAAGGTTGATCAGTGACTACTTATATACACATGAGCTTAGTGGGTTGAATGGTAGCACCCCCAAAATGTATGTCTGTCTCCTAACCCTGGAACCTGTGATTGTTACTTCATTTTAAAAATAAAATCTTTGCCATTGTAAATTATGACAAATCTTTTTAATAAGACAAAGGCAGAGGTGAATTTGAGACAGGAAGAATAGAAGCCAGAAGAGGGGGCAATGTGATTATGAGGCAGAGATTGGGGTTATGTGCCTATAAATCAAGGATTGCTGACAGCCACCAGAAACTAGAGGAGGGCAAAAAGTGGATTCTCCCCTAGAGCCAGAGGGAGTAGGGCCCTGCTTACAGCTTGATTATGGACTTTTGACCTTCAGAACCATGAGGAAATAAATTTCTTATTTCAACCACCAAGTTTATAGCAATTTCCTATGGCAGTCTGGAAAACGAATGCAAACAACTTCATTTACAAGATACTGTGCAAAATTAGTAGCTTCCCTGGTGGCTCAGAATAAGGACTGCCTGCATTTGTTATTAGTAATTTATTTTGTACTTTCAATCTAGACCTCTGTTTTATTTCCATATACTTATACTTCATATACACTGAATTTGTATTACTTGTCTAAATCATCTGTCTATGTGAAAGAAATTCCACATTCAGTATATAGGCATTTTTGTATTGGGACGGTTCTTTAAAATTTCTTTTGAGGCAAGTATTTTACATTTTACTTACTTGTCTGTCTGTTCAGATGAAAGAAAGGAGGAGAACTAGTCACGACATCTGAGCACTAAGTCGTCTCTCACTGCCAGCTTATCGCCTCTAGGCCGAAGGCTTCCAATTACTTTAAGCCATTCTAATTGGCATTATTTTTCAAATATTTATTCATTATCCTGCTGTTCTTTTACCAAATGATTGGCTCTTTAAAGTAAGCACTCTCCAATCCATATCCATAGAAAGATAAACATTTCAGAACACATTGTAATTGTTATTTTTTGTATACTTTCAGCTAACCTTAGCTTTTGTTTGTTGTATAAATATACCATATGTCATCTAAAATATATTGTTTACTGGTTATGTGGATTGACTGCATAAGTNTGATGCTGGGAGGGATTGGGGGCAGGAGGAGAAGGGGACGACTGAGGATGAGATGGCTGGATGGCATCACGGACTCGATGGACGTGAGTCTGAGTGAACTCCGAGAGATGGTGATGGACAGGGAGGCCTGGCGTGCTGCGATCCATGGGGTCGCAGAGAGTCAGACACGACTGAGCGACTGAACTGAACTGAGTTAACTTCTAAGATCTACACCCTCAACCCTCAAACAAAATACCAGGAGCCTGGTATTTACTCTTCTAGTGCTTCTGATAAAACTGACACCTGAATAGTTCCTCAGTGAAAATGAAAACTTTTTTCCAAACACACTTTACATAGACTGTTTCTTTCTTCCACAGAACTTCTAATCAGTTTTTTTTTGGTTTGACTATTTTATTATTAAATATAATGGATGAATCAGTGGTTAACAAATATGTGAATAAACCCTTGAACATGAACAACAGAGATTATAAAAATAGAAAAATGTGAACAGTGAATAAATATTGTTATCTTTCAGAACAAAAGAAAATTTCCATTCTCTATACTACAAAAATGCATGAAAGTCCAATCCTCACATGTTAAGCGGTGTATGAAATAATTGCATATATAGAAAATAATATAACCTTATTTAAAATAACAAAAAGCCCTTAGAAGTTTAAACTGTGATGTGACCATAATGAAAAAAAACCCAAAAGAAATATTAGATTAAAGCAGAGAAATCTGTTAGGAAAAAAGGATAGAAAGATAACAACTATGAGAGGAAAAATAAAAACTGAGGTGAGATTCTATAGGATTCAATATCAGATGGATGAAACAGAGAAAATGGAACAAAGATAATCAATATATATGATAAAAAAATTTTCACAACTGAAGCATGTCAGTCATTTGAATGAATGGATCCATTGAGAGCTCAATGAAATGAATAAAATATACTAATCATTAAGTGCATCCTGTTAAACTTCAGGCAAATAAAAATTCTAGCAGGAAAAGCTGCATGAAAACAAAGTATAAGCATATATCTTTTATTTTGTTCATTTTGTTCAAAGGATGATTAGAAATTTCAATAAGATAAATGATATAACCTACTGGGAAGTTAGAGATATGAGATTCAATGTAGCCAAATTATCATATATAATGGAAAATTATAGTGTCTAATATTTATTATCAAGAAATATTATAAGTATATTTTGTAGAAACATGGGGAAAAGCAGGAGGAAAGTAAGTAAAACAGAATAAACAGGGATTTTTTTTCAGGGTAGCTGGTCAAAGAATTACCATCTTTGGATTACAAATATTCATCTGCTGTTATATTTATCTAATATGTATATTACTTTAATTTAAAAGTTAAATAATATGGATGGAGGGAGGTATACCTTCCCTGGTAGCTCATCTGGTAAAGAATCCACCTGCCATGCAGGAGACCCTGGTTCTGTTCCTGGGTCAGGAATATCCCCTGCAGAAAGGGGTAGCCTACCCACTCCAGTATTCTTAGGCTTCTCTAGTGGCTCAGACAGTAAAGAATCTGCCTGCAATGCAGGAGACCTTGGTTCGATCCCTGGGTTGGGAAGATCTCCTGGAGGAGGGCATGGCAACCCACTCCAGTATTCCTGCCTGGAGAATCCCCATGGACTGAGGACCCTGGCGGGCTGCAGTCCATGTGGTTGCAAAGAGCCAGACATGACTGAGTGACTAAACCGAGCAAAGCAGAGCAAAGAATAGACCAAAGAGAAATGGGTTATTTAGAGAAAGTATTACATTCAAGGTTGTAACTGCCACCTGAGTGGCCATAGATGTTTAGGTTTATTACTGCAACATTGCTTCCTCCAGTTTCTCGCTTGCTCAAGTACAAAGCTTCAATGATAAGTTACATAGTAGTATGTGCATATGCATGCTAGATAGCTTTCAGTTGTGTCTGACTCCTTGCAACTCTATGGACCATAGTCCACCAGGCTCCTCTGTCCATCAGATTCTCTGGGCGAGAATACTGGAGTGGGCTGCCATTTCCTCCTCCAGGGGATCTTCCTGACCTGGGGATTGGAACCATGTCTCTTGAGTCTCCGGCATGGGCAGGCGGCTTCTTTACTGCTAGCCCCACATAGTAGTATGTTCAAGAGCAAATATCAAGTGTCTTACATCAAATAGTGACTTATTTTTTCTTCTTCTCTGGAAGAGATTAATGCAAGTATGGTAATCCTCTTAGCAGTCCAAGCCTTTTCTTAACATTTCATCATCTTCAACACATTAGTGTGTTGTCTGGTAACTGAAAGATGACTCTTTATCACTTAGGTGTCACATCCATGTTTTGGATAGGAAGAAAGGAAGGGGAGAGGCATATGTGGACTTCTACATATATTTCATTAGCCAGAACTGTGTCACATGGCCACTCCTAAGTTGCATGAGAGATTAGAAAATTGAATTTTTCCCTTTTTATGGTGTCTAACAAAAAGTCAGACATAAAAGAAAGGGTTGGATAAGAAAATTTACCTTTGTTACAGATTTCATGGTGGAAATAGTCTATAGTGGAGCATGAAGATGAATAAATTTTTAACCGGCATTATGCTGTTGAAGTTAGTCAACTATTAGGATGGCTTCTCATTGAAACCTAAAGATAGACCTGTTGACAAAAATGGAAGTAGACCTGAAGTAAATTTTGCGTTATTAGCTTATCAGACATTTTGGTAACAATCTATATATATTACCTCATTTAATATTCACAATGAACTGATACAGTATTTCTTCATTTTAGAGATGAGAAACAGTCAAATATATTAATGTATCTAAGGGCACACAGTAAGTGAAATGATCAGTGAGTTTTTACCACTGTAATACCAAATAACTCATATTCCAAGAATTATAGGGAGGATTTCCTTATGGGTGCATAACATTCCATGTTTCATTATGTTAAGTGTAAATGTACTTACTGATTCAGTGGTGAAGAGTGTGTAGCACATGGTAAATTTAGAGTTGCCTGCTCTTCTGGGAGTTCATATCCAAAAAGTAAAGTGCCAAAAGAAACATCAGAACCTCCAACTCTTTACCATTCTTTGACCCGTGACGGATGAGCACTGATGATCAAAAAAATGTGAATCTTTCCAGTAAATTTAAAGGCCAAAGTATAAGCTGAAGAATTTGGATTTGCAGGTGATGTTTTCATCTTTCCCTATTTGAGGTTCATAATTTTCAATAAAGGGTAGTCTGTAAGGTAAATAACTGGTTTTAAGTATATAAATAATTAATATTGCATGGCCACTTTAATTAAGCACTCTTCATTTATTCTTCTCAGCTAAACTTTTTTGTGGTAATACTGTTATCTTCATTTTATATGATAGACTGCAAGTTCTTGAAGGATAAATGTTTCACTGAAATGATAAGATTTGACCTTCTCTAATGTCAAAGCTGATGTCTTTAACGACTTTGATATATTTTTATATTTTTTATTTTTAATATAAATTTATTTTAATCGGAGGCTGATTACTTTACAATATTGTATTGGTTTTGCCATACGTCAACATAAATCTACCACGGGTGTACACTTGTTCCCCATCCTGAACACCCCTCCCACCTCCCTCCCCATCTCATCCCTCTGGGTCATCCCAATGCACCAGCCCCAAGCATTCTGTTTCACACATCAAACCTGGACTGGCGATTCATTTCACACATGATATTATACATGTTTCAATGCCATTCTCCCAAATCATCCCACCCTCTCCCTCTCCCACAGAGTCCAAAAGACTGTTCTATAC
>SJYT01007845.1:185036-229212 GCA_006410635.1 Cephalophus harveyi
TTTTTTTTTTTTTTCATCTCAGAAGAATAGAGTCTGAAGACCCTAGAAAACTTGAAAATTAAAAATAAGCATCTTTCTCCCACTTGTGGAACCAAAATACAATGGAACAAATAGGACTAAAGCAACAAATGATCCTCCTGCTGATGGGAACTGCTAGTAGAAGTGTTCATTTTTGGTAGGAGAACAGAGCAAATCTCATGGATAGAAAGCAAAGGCTGGACTAAGGTTTCAATGTTTATGAAAGGTGATGAAAATAAGACTTATAATTGTCACTGGGGATAAAGCTTATTTAAATCCCCCTTCTTAGATGATGGGAGAAATTGGACATGACCCAATGCTAAGGATCTGGGTAAAGCCTCCATTGCTAGAAGAGTTAATCTAGAGACATTTTCAAAATTGCTGGACAACAAAGAAAATTTCAAAATTTCTAGAGAAATTTTAAAATTGGTAGACGAGAAAATTAAAGAAAATTTCAAAATTGCTATATGACAAAGGATGAACATGGGAGAGAAAAACCTCACTTCAATTCAAACTACAGAGCCCTTACTTTGATATACATGAAGAAAATTAACACTGAGAACAGTTACCAACATCAAAAGTCAGAAGAAGGATGTAACCAGATCAATGAGAATAGAGCAATCTGAAAGTAACTTAAAAATAAATCTATCAAGGATGGTCCAAGAGAAAATATAGAATGAAACAAAAGTTCTCAGAAATACTGAATAGAAAAGAAGAAAATATAAAGAATCAGTTACTGAAAATGAAATAAAAATTCTTTAAATCAGACAAAACTTGAGTACATAGAATGCACAATTTAAATATCATTGTATTAAAATCAAAAGACCCTCATTTTTTGTGTTTTCATTTTTTAGCATAGAGGAAAGATATTTTGTTAGTAAACCAAAACAAGTAGGAATGATCAAGGCTTTCGGTCATGCAGGATAAAGATAACTAAAAATTTAACCCCCAATTTTTGCCTCTTTCTTATTCCTTATAATAAGAAAGAAGAAGATTAATAAATAATTAATAATTGTCACTGGGGATAAAGCTTATTTAAATTCCCCTTCTTGGAGGATGGGAGAAATTGGACATAACCCAGTGCTCAGAATCTGGGTAAAGCCTCCATTGCTAGAAGAGTTAATCTAGAGAAATTAATAATTAAGATTAATAATAAACAAGAATAAGATTAATAATATCACATAGTGGTAACATTTTATGGATGACTGACAGGATTTCTCTATAAACCTTTTCTCCTTATATTTGGAAAACTACTTCTTACGAGATGTTATAAAAATGTTTTCCTATATTTAAAAAATTACTCGTCTCCTATTTCTGAATTTTTCTTGTTTTGTCAATTCCAAAGTATTGTCTAGCTTTTATGAAGTTTTTAGTCATAAACTCTCACAATGGTAATGAAAGAGAGAAATGTCCTTGATAATGGTCAGATTTATTTTTCCACCATTTCTTTCTTGCATTGTGAATACCTAAAGAGTAAAGCCCAGTAAATGTGTCAACATATTTCCTGGAACACTTGAAACTGCTATTATTATCTATCCCTGAATTAAATATTTTCTGTTTGTAATATAAAACATTTTAATTACAATACAAATTACATGGTACCACCATGTAGCAGTAAACAAAGAACTAATTTGTGTTCTTTCTGTACTTATCATTTGTTGACTAATTAGTTTCTCTATGAGACATCAAGTGACTCTTATAAATGCAAACCTCCTGAGGATATAAAGGTTAATTTTGAAGTGATTACAAATATTCCAGTAACATTGTAATTAATAGTTACATCTGTGATGCATAAGTCTTCTAAAGCAGCAGTGAGTAACTTCTGTAAATTAGTACACATAGTTGGCATCGTTTAGGATAGATTATTCCTTTTGCATTATCTCTTTCATTCAGTCAAGTTTCAGGGAGCAACAGGGTTGCATATTAAAACCATCATTATTCTAAAACCATGACCCCGTGTGCTTGCATCTGTATGTGCCTGTATGAGAGTTACCACACACACACCTCCTTGTCTCTGCATATGCTATCAATTCATATTAGGCTGAACTTGAGCTAGGACTGGACATGTTTTGGAATGATTCATTAAGCTATAGAGATGTTATCCATTTGTATGCGGGACACAGAAGGCTGTTGGGAAAGAATTTACCTTCTACCAAGGAGAGGATGACAAAGTCTCTTTCACAAAGCACTAATGGAAGGATGATTCTGAGAACAGATATCTACCATTAAGCTATAATTCTTTTACCAGCTTATACGCATTTATAAATAAGTTTTAGAAAGTAAAAGAGTCTGTGATGTTAAAACTGAAGTTTCTTTTCTCCTCCCTCCTAAAATTTCTGAAAGTCCTTGCAATTCTGACATGCCACTGATTGAATTTCACCTTATCCTTTCAGTTCTTAACTTTTGGTAATTGTTAAAGATGTTGAAAGGGGTTTTTTAAAAATAATAAGTCAAGTACTAAAGTATAGTACTAATTTAAGTCTTAACTATTTCAAATTATTTTTTGCAATCTAACGACATATCAGTCTCTTCAGAGGTAAAGAAAGGAGTAAGTCAAGAATGGTCATCAGAAATTTGATGTAATCCATAACTTGTCTTATCACTATCATAGTCCATATTGGTATATAATTGAGGCAGTGGTTATATAGTGGGTTTCCCAGGTGGCTCAGTGGTAAAACAAATCACCTGTCAATGCAGAAGATGGAGGTTCGATCCTTGGGTTGGAGGAGGAAATGGCAACCCACTCCAGTATTCTTGCCTGAAAAATTCTATGGACAGAGAAGCCTGCTAGAGCTCATGGAATCAGACAGGACTGAGTGACTGAATACCCACACACAATGGTTATATAACACTGCTGGGCTTTCCAGTTGTGATTCTATGGTTACTTTTCCTCTAAGTTTTATCACTGGTGAGTTATAAATAAAAGAGTAAAAAAGACTAGAATTAGATTTTAAATAAATATCTTCTGACCTGTTCAGTTGACATCTTAAGCCTAATGAACCCAGCTGAGTTTCTGATAATTTGAACCAAACCTGCTTCTCCTACAATCTTCTCCATTTAGTTTTTAGCAACCCCACCATTCTAGAGGTTCAGGTCAAAGATCTGAGACAATTGGGTTGTTTCTTTATTTCAACACATTTTTCTAACATGTCAGGTAATGCTCTCACATCTAACTTACAGATGTATAAGAATACAATCACAACTGCACCTCTTGATCAAGCTTCCATCACTCTTACTTAGATTATGACCTCTTAATCACCTCCTAATGGTGTCAGTATTTGCATCTTTGCCCTCTTCTGATCTGTACTCAGTCCAGCAGCCAGAGTGACCTTTTAAAATATGAGTTTGATTATATTTCTTCCTTGTTCAAAATCCTTTGCTTTTATTTTGTTTTAATTTTTTGACTTTTAATTTGTTTTTAATTAGATAATGACAATGTTGTATTGGTTTCTGCTGTACAATAATGTGCATTAGCTATAAGTATCCATATATCCTCTCCCTTTTGAGCCTCCTTCCCAGTCCGTCCCCATCCCACCCCTTTAGGTCACCGCAGAGCCCCGAGGTGAGCTCCCTGTGCTAGCTTTACAGCAGCTTCCCACTAGCTAGCTGTTTCACACAGGGCAGTGTATATATGTGAATGCAGCTCCCTCAATTTGTCCCACCTTCTTCTTTCCCTCACAAATCTTTGTCATCCAATTTGTTCTCTATGTCTGCATCTCTTCCTGCCCTGCAAATAAGTTCACCAGTACCATTTTTCTAGATCCCATATATATGCATTAAGATATGCCTTTTGTTTTTCTCTTTCTGACTTACTTCACTCTGTAACAGGCTCTAGGTTCATCCACCTCACTAGGATTGACTCAAATTCAAAAATTCATTTAAAATAAAAGCCAGAGCCCTGTTCTTTGACCTGCAAGGCTCTATGTAATCTTTCTTCCCATTCCTTCTGTGAGCTCTTCTCCTACTTCTCTCTTTTGTCTGCTCCCAATATTCTAGTCGTGTTTCTCTTTGAAAAACCACCTAGGCATGCTCCTGTCTGGAGTTACTTTCTTTCAAGTGACCACCCTTTTTAAAATTGCATCCCATCCCCCTTTCACCCAATAATTCATATTTACCTTCTCAGCTTTAATTATTTTCCCTTGGCACTTATCTCAGTAGGCTATATAATTTGTTTTCTTTTGTATCTTCTCATAAAACATCTATGAAGGTAGGGACTTCTGTGTGTGTTCTCTTCTTGTAAACAGTGTTTAGCACAGAGTAATTGTTTGACAGATTTTTTTTAATGAAAAAGAATATATCTTACACAAGTAAATGATTTCCTTTAATCATTAAAGGAATTAATTAAATTCCTCTCATTAAAGTGATTTCCTTAAATCTTATTAAAATGTTTTCCTTAAATAAGTCATTAAAATGATTTACATTGGCTAAATCAAAGCTATCATTCAGGATACAGGTAAAAGCAGCAATGATATTATGTCTTAATCAATGAAATCTATATATTACATTTTGGGTCATAGTGCATTTTTATTTATTTTTACTTTTTTTAATTGAAGGGTAATTGCTTTACAGTAATGTGTTGGTTTCTGCCATACAACAGCACAAATCAATCATATTTATAATAGTGTGTATTTTAATGTTTATTCATTTGTCCATAACTAAGTCACTTTCAGTTCAGTTTAGTCGCTCAGTCGTGTCTGACTCTTTGTGACCCTATGAATCGCAGCACGCCAGGCCTTCCTGTTCATTACCATCTCTCGGAGTTCACTCAGACTCACGTCCATCGAGTCAGTGATGCCATCCAGCCATCTCATCCTCTGTCGTCCCCTTCTCCTCCTGCCCCCAATCCCTCCCAGCATCATAGTCTTTTCCAATGAGTCAGCTCTTCGCATGAGATGGCCAAAGTACTGGAGTTTCAGTTGTATGTGGAGTCTTAAAGCATTAAAATTTATTAAAATAAAATTTAATACTATGTAAGTGAGATTAGTCACACATTTATTTTTATTCACAGAATATCAATTTTTGATCTCTCTAAATCTTTGATTTAGTTTTTTCATGTCTATAAACTTACATTATAAGTTAACTTCATAAATAGAGGCCAAATGAATAGTAATTTTGCTTATTTTCCCACCAAAGAGTGTCTTGTAGCTTGATCAAATGTGGATGTTGTCTGCGCGAATGTCATTATTTGAATATGAGCTGCCATTTGAATCCCATCACAAAGTGTTACATGGAGCGCCCTCTATCTGCCACCACAGTTTGAAAACAGGAAATTATACCACTATCACTGTCTTAAACTATATAAGTTTAAGATGTGTAGCATAATGATTTGATTTCACACACATCATAAAATGATTACCACAGTAAGTTTAGTGAACATCTAATATCTCATACAGATACAAAATAAAAGGAAAGGAAAACATGGTGTGTGTATGTGATGAGAACTCAAGATTTACCTTCTTAATTTAATTCTCTTTTCTTTTTGGGGTGACAGAAAATAAATATTAGCCTATGCCATATATGCAGGCATAAGGAACTAACACTATATAATGTTAAAGTAACTTGCTTCTTTGGCTTTACCTTTAATGTGGGAGACCAGCAGTGGCCTAAAAATGGATCAGATAGAGAGGCATGAGTGTGTCTACACACGGGGCGTCTTGTCAAAGAGCCTGTACACAAACCCCTAAGGGTTAAGGACCCGCTCACATATGAGGAGTCTCACGCCCTCTCTGATGAATAGGAGAAAGTTGGGGTCTTGGACAGGCTTTTTAGTAAACATGTGAAGGTCACAGAAAGTGACCTCTGTGCTAAAATCATAATTTTATACTTATGTGGTAAAAAAAATGCAGTGCTTCGCTTCTTAGATTGCTTCCCAAAACTGGACTATAAAAATAAACCGCAAGGGGACTTGCACAGATTTGTTCCTCCAGCCGGAGTTGTGTCTTTGTCTGTCTGTGTCTCTTTGTCATTTCGCTCACAACATTTAATATATGTAAAATGGAGTCCTACTTCTTTTTTCTCATTCCCTTTTATTATTAGACTGAACTCAGATTTAGTGAGGCTTAAGTAACATATTTATAGCATTTTGAAAATTATAAAGTCATACATGAATGCAATGGCTTATTCTGGGTTAATTAGGGCTTTAGTGTTTCTTCCAAGCAAGGCAAATGTGGAGAATGCAATTTTTGAATTATGTAAATATAAGAATCTTTTTTCCTATTTCAAACTCTTTTTCAAAAGTACATTCTCTCCTCCCTGGTCCCCAGAGCAGTATCAGTTTGTCAGAATCCCCTTGATTCTGATGGCCTGTGTAGGGGAAAGGATTATCTAGTGCTTATTTAGCTTTAGAATCCCATCTCAAAAAAATCAGTCAGCAGACATACTCACAGCTTGCAGCTCTTTTTTAAAGAGCAGTCATGTATGCCTTTTGTTGATAACTTAAATATTTGATTCTGCTCATAGAAGTCCTCTGTTTATTGCTTGATATAATCATTTTGCTAACAAAGCAACTCCCATTTCAGATCCTTTAGGTGAATATGTTTTCTGAAGAGTGTTCCCAGTTGTAAGGGAGGAGAATGGTGAAAGATAGAATAGAAATATTTTATTTTATGAGAGTAGATTAGAGTTATACTTTCTCCTGCTGCTTACAGGCCAATTGGAAGTAGCAGTGATCTCTATTATGTTACATAATAACTCAGGAGTGAGGGTAATCCTGAATACAAGAGGCCATGAGGCAGTTTGACACAAAATCCTGGTGAGGCTGAAAGTGAAAATAACATTTTTTCCTCAAAGTGCTTGCCATGGGCACATTTAATAGGAGAACAGATTAAACAACTATATAGTGCAATGATTTTTTTTGTAATAGAAGAATGCTTTTCTTATAGTTCTCAGATGTCCAATTATTTTCTTTTATTTAAAACACAGAATCTTACAAAATTCCATGGACTGTAGTATCTCAAAGAAGCAAACTTTAAACATGTCCACCACAGAGGAGTCAAACCTGTAGCATTTCATTATTGTCCAATGTTCACTTTTTCCACTTGTGTGTGTGGTTTGTTAATTAGAGCAGATATCACTAAAGCCATAGAATTCATATTAATGCAATCTATAATGCCTACCTAAAATTGAGCAACTCTAAGTAACTTATATGTAAAATAGAAGTCAAATCTGTGTAAATACATTTTGATATTTCACACCCACTGCACTCATAACTTCCCCAAATCAGATGACTTCTTCCCCAACCCTTAATAAAATCTCTTTGGAAAATTCTAGATTCTCTATACAATATTTTACAAATATGTATTTGGAATTAGGTTCACTCAGGTTCTTCATTCCTGGTCATCCTTGGAGAAGTTCACAGTGGCACTGTGGCTGGTTCCCACCCACAAAGGGACTTCTTTCTTGCTATGTGTCATGCCAGTGATGCCTCAGACTAGTTTTCCCCTTGGGGTCACCCTGAGCCCTCAGTATCCCTTTCCTTCTCAGATATTTTGTGAGATTTGATGGAAGATGGTTCTCTCCCATCCTGTGTTTCCTCTTATAAGTGATACTGGGTATGAAACCAGCTTTCTTAGCTTCTTCTCTAACTGGATTTCTGTTGTATAGAGTTCTATGATGACCCCAAAGATCCATGAAGATGCCCTATTTAATCTCCTCCCCTTGAGAATGGGACCTGTGAATAGGATTCAATAGTTATTCTCATATGGCAAAGGTGAGGAGATTTTTGCAGATGTAATTGAAGTCCCAAATCAGTTAATTTTGCACTAAGCAAAAGAGTGATTGCTGTGAGTGGGCCTAAGTTAAACAGATAAGACATTTAAGAAAGATGCCAGAAGTCAGTGGTTTTCCTGTTGGCCTACAGTCCTCCATGTGTTCCATGGCTTCAAGGAACTGAGTTGTTGAATAATAATGTCATCTTAGAAGAGGAGCCCATGTCTCAGATGAGATCCCAAACCTGGTTAACACCTTGATCTCAACTTACTGGACCCTGGGCAGATAATACATTTAAACTATGATGGACTTTTCACCTAGAGAAACTGAGATAATTAATGGATATTGTTTAATCTTCTAAATGTGTGGTAATCTGTTATGAAACAATAGAAAACATATCCTTCTTTTATAGCATTTTGAAACCAATCAAAGGGGTCATACCTTCTAATTTCCCACTTCTCTCAACACCCATTTTCATGTACCTTCATAAAAATGCAGTCCTTCTTTTTTTACCCTCAGTTCTAAGGTGAGCTCAACCTGGCTCACTTTGCACTTACAAAAATGGAAACTGAGACTGCTTCAATCCAAGTAGGTAACAAGCTAATGTGCACTGATGTCAACTGGTATGAAAGAAAGTGGTTGTGATAGATCCCATACAGAAATGAGGACCTTATTGAAAACCAAGAGTGAAAGAAAAATACTAGTTATTCTGAACAGGGTTAGTCTGGGGCACTAAATGCATGTTACTCTTGCTACCACTTACAATTTTTAAACTCATGTCAGACATTGGTAATTTATTCACATTTCCCCTCCTTCCTCTCCAGTAAACCTCAATACAGACTTAGGATTTTTCTTAGAATCTGTCCAATTATCTTCTTCTAATTAGGAAAGTAAGAAGGAATAAAATTTATATATTAAAGTTTTCACATGTGAGCTAGTAAAAAGTAGTCATTAATGTCATACATTTGCTTTATTCCCTTCCCAAACTTCTACTGAAACCTTGTACCTAGTATGTGATAATGACATATTAGGCGCAAAGGTAAAATGATAAATAAGATATCCTGAATAATTCTAACCTGAAGGGTACATGTTATCCTATTTGGAACACATATGGTTTACTTAGTAGTCAAATATATTTTATTTCACAGAATGTGAATAATTCCCAAGTAATTTTTTTTTGTTTAGATAATATTGTCACCCTGCTTACTTAACTTATATGCAGAGTACATCATGAGAAACGCTGGGCTGGATGAAACACAAGCTGGAATCAAGATTGCTGGGAGAAATCTTAATCACCTCAGTTGCAGATGACACCACCCTTATGACAGAAAATGAAGAGGAACTAAAAAGCCTCTTGATGAAAGTGAGAGAGGAGAGTGAAAAAGTTGGCTTAAAGCTCAACATTCAGAAAATGAAGATCATGGCATTTGGTCCCATCACTTCATGGGAAATAGATGGGGAAATAGTGGAATCAGTGGCTACCTTTATTTTTGGGGGCTCTAAAATCACTGCAGATGGTGATTGCAGCCATGAAATTAAAAGACGCTTACTCCTTGGGGGAAAAGTTATGACCAACCTGGATATTAAAAAGCAGAGATATTACTTTGTCCACAAATGTCCGTCTAGTCAAGGCTATGGTTTTTCCAGTGGTCATGTATGGATGTGAGAGCTGGACTATAAAGAAAGCCGAGTTCCAAAGAATTGATGCTTTTGAACTGTGGTGTTGAAGACTCTTGAGAGTCCCTTGGACTACAAGGTGATCCAACCAGTCCATCCTAAAGGAGATCAGTCCTTCAACATTAGTAGAGATGTTGAAGCTGAGACTCCAATACTTTGGCCACCTGATGTGAAGATATGACTCATTTGAAAAGACCATGTTGCTGGGAAAAATTGGAGGCAGGAGGAGAAGGGGATGACAGAGGATGAGATGGTTGGATGGCATCACCGACTCGATGGACATTAGTTTGGGTGAATTCCGGGAGTTGATGATGGACAGGGAGGCCTGGCATGCTGCAGTTCATGGTGTTGCAAAGAGATGGACACGACTGAGCAACTGAACTGAACTGAAGGATTTATATCTAGATTCTGTGGAGTGACTGCATATTATCCCTAGTAAAACTTTTGAAAGGGAAACTTAAGTTGCTTGAAATCAGATAGGGCCTCAAATTCAGTTCTCTGAGAGGTTATGTTGTTGTTCAGTCACTAGGTCATGTTTGACTTTTTGTGACCCCATGGAATGCAGCTTTCCAGGCTTCTCTGTCCTCCACTATCTCCTGCAGTTTGCTCAAATTCCTGTGCATTGACTTGATGAGGCTATCTAACCATCTCATCCTCTGCTTCCCACTTATCCTTTTACCCTCAATCTTTCCCAGCATCAGGGTTGTTTCCAATGAGTCAGCTGTTCACATCAAGTGGCCAAAGTTTTGGAACTTAAGTATTGGTCCTTCCAATGAATATTCAGGGTGTATTTCCTTTAGAATTGACTAGTTTGATCCCCTTGCTGTTCAAGGGACTCTCAACAGTCTTCTCCAACACCACAATTCGAAAGCATCAGTTCATCCGGGCTCATCTTTTTTTATGGTCCAAATCTCACATCCATACAGGACTGCTGGAAAAACCATAGCTTTGACTATACAGACGTTTGTAGGCAAAGTGATGTCTCTGCTTTTTAACACACTGTCTAGGATTATCATAGCTTCCCTTCTAAGCAGCACGTGTCTTTTAATTTCATGGCTGCAGTTACCATGTGCAGTGATTTGGAGACTCAAGAAAATAAAATCTGTCACTGCTTCTACTTTTTCCTGTTTTTTTTTTTTTTTTTTTTGCCATAAAGTAATGGGACTGGATGCCATCCATGATCTTAGGTTTTTGAATGTTGCATTTTAAGCCAGCTTTTTCACTCTCCTCTTTCACTTTTGTCAAGAGGCTTTTTAGTTCCTTTTTACTTTCTGCTGTTAGAGTGGTATCGTCTGCATATCTGAGATTATTGATATTTTCCCCAGCAATCTTAATTCCAGTTTGTGATTCACCCAGCCTGGCATTTCATACCATATACTTTGCATTTAAGTTAATGAGCAGGGTGACAATATACCAACTTGTTGTACTCCTTTCCCAATTTTGAACCAGTCCAGTTCTGATTGTTGCTTCTTGACCTGCATACAGGTTTCTCAGGAGACAGGTGAGGTGGTCTGGTACTCCCATGTCTTTAAGAATTTTCCACAGTTTTTTGTGATCCATAGAGTCAAAGGCTTTAGCATAGTCAATGAAGCAGAAGTAGATGTTTTCTGGAATTCCCTTGCTTTCTCCATGATACAGCAAATGTTGGCAATTTGATCTCTGAGTCCTCTGCCTTTTCTCAACCTAGCTTGTACTTCTGGAAGTTCACATACTGCTGAAGCTGAGCTTGAAGGATTTTGAGCATGATGCTGCTGGCATGTGAAATGAGCACAGTTGAACAGTAGTTTGAACATTATTTGGCATTGCCTTTCTTTGGGATAGGAATGAAAACTTACCTATTCCAATCCTGTGGCCACTGCTGAGTTTTCCAAATTTAATGATGTAATGCATGCAGCACTTTAACAGCATCATCTTTTAGGAATTTAAATAGCTCAGCTGGAATTCTGTCACCTCCATTAGCTTGGTTCATAGTAATGCTTCCTCAGTCCCACTTGACTTTGCACTCCAGGATGTCCAGCTGTACATGAATAACCTCACCATTATGGTTATCCAGGTCATTGAGACCTTTTTTATATAGTAATTCTATGTATTCTTGCCACCTCTTGTTAACATCTTCTGCTTCTGTTGGATCCTTACTATTTCTGTCCTTTATTGTGCCCATCCTTGCACAAAATGTTCCCTTGATATCTTCAATTTTCTTGAAGTGATCTTTATTCTTTCCTATTCTATTGTTTTCCTGTATTTCTTGTATTTCAAGTAGGTCTTCTTATCTCTCCTTGTTATTCTCTGGACCTCTGCATTCAGTTGAATGTGTCTTTCCATGTCTCTGTTGCCTTTCACCTTGCTTCTTTTCTCAGCTATCCTCAGGCAACCAGTTTGCCTTCTTTCATTTCTTTTTTTGGGGATGGTTTTGGTCACTGTCTCCTGTAGTGTTATGAACATCCGTCCATAGTTCTTCAGGCACTCTGTCTACCAGATCTAATCCCTTGAATCTATTTGTCACCTCCACTGTGACAATTAGATTCAATTGATTTACCATTATCAAATCCTTTAATTATAAGGGATTTGATTTAGGTCATACCCGAATGGCCTAGTGGTTTCCCTACTTTCTTCAATTTAAGTCTGAATTTTGCAATAAGGAGTTCATAATCTGAGCCACAGTTGGCTCCAAGTCTTGTTTTTACTGACTGTATGGAGCGTCTCCATCTTTGGCTGCAAACATAATCAGTCTGATTTCAGTTTTGACCATATTTTGATGTCCATGTGTAGTGTCTTCTCTTGGGTTGTTGGAAAAGGGTGTTTGCTATGACCAGTATGTTTTCCTGACAAAACTCTGTTAGCCTCTGCCCTGCTTCATTTTGTATTCCAAGGCCAAACTTTCCTGTTATTATCAGCAGTCAAACTTTAAGAACATATATCTTTAGAATAGATTGCTTGTCTGGTCTCTAACGGAAGCTATTGGAATATCACTAAGTAACATTTGATTTTAAATGACAAATTTAATCAGAAAGGTAAGTTAAGCTTACTGATTTCAAACAGCCTTGTCAGAAATAGAAGTGTGATATCTTTATGTTCTAGGCTCTGTAGAAGAGAGGAAATTAAGCAGGGTATCTCATTTGATAAGTTTAAATTCACCAAATTTTACAAAAGGCATACATAGTGGGAATCAAATCTCAGGATCATACTGACAAGGCTGAAGCAAGAGAGGAAATGGCACAGCTGAAGGGAAGTTGTTGACATGGGAGAAAGAAGTGCTGTCAGTTCATGGGAAGAATGCAGGGACTCAAACAGTAGAGCCTGAGGTTCAGAATGTTGTATCCTCTGCACTTTTCGTATTTTGGGGCCCCTCTAATTCATAGTTGTGGGGAGCTCCCTGTACACTGACGATATCTAGAAATATCCCTACCCTCTATCCATCAGATACCCATGTTTTCCCCCACGCCAAGCTCTGACAACTATAAATATATTCAGACATCAGCCAAATGTTCCTTGGGGGCAAAAGAACTGTTGAAAACCATTGTTATAGTTGTATAATATAGTTAACTAAGTTGGAAGTCAATGTTGTAGGAGACAGCACTTTTGAATAAGACATTCTTTTGAATAAGACATTATTTTGAATAAGACATTAATTATTTTTGGAAATACTCATTCCTTCATACAACAAATATTTGTTAAATTCATACCGTGTGCCAGTGTTCATACCGTGTTTTAAGTGATTGGGGTTCATCAGTCAGCAAAAGACAAAACTCCCTGCTTTCAATGGATGTGATATTAAATTTTACAGTATATTAGAAGGTGAGAAGTGCTAAGGAAAAAGGCAGGTTGAGGAGGATTAGGATTATTTGAGTAGTGGGCAGGGGGAAGTTTTCAGTTTTAAATATGGAAATGATCTTAAAGTTTGAGAGAAATAACTATTTTTCATCTTTTTTTTTTTTTTTCCAGAGAGCTAATAGAATGAGCTTACATGGTAGGGAACACAGTATGTTTACTTATTCATGAAGCAGTTATTTATTGAATTAGCTGTTGATTTTCTAGGCACTGAGCTGAAGTTATGATAATAAGCAAGGTAGACCTGGTTTCTCCCCTCTTTGCATGTATATGAGAGAGATATCTCATTGAAAACAGTTACAGAATAAGATATTAAACTTCAGCTTGGATATTTCTATTTAGAAAAGACACACAGAGTTAAGAGATATGAATAAGATGGACTTGTCATAGGATGTGTGTGAGTAAAGATTTCCATGAAGAAATGATAATATCTTAGAGGAGTTAAGTGTGCAGTAGGAAAGAGGTGAAGACAAAAGTTGTAAGCAGAAAGAAAAGCATATGCGAATAATCAATGGAAACTGGAGCTGAGAGAATAACTTGAGGGCATCATGGAATAATGTGAGGAATGAGAGGTAAACTTCAGCTACCTCATGTAGAGCATATTGTAATTTGCATCTTTATATTAGGAGCAGTGAAAAGCCAATGGCATAGTCTAAATGGGGATGGGAGGTCACGTGATTAGATTTTCATATTGAAAAAAGAAAATCTAGCTGTAGGGAAATAGCTAGTTTGAGGGGGATGAGCTAGGATGGAGTATGAATAAAAGATGAACTGATGAAGGATGAGAACTGTTTGGACTGTGGAGTCATCAACTGTGCTTGGGAGAAATGGATGGATTCTAAAGATATTTAGAAGGCAAAATCAGTAGTGATTTTGTGATCAACTGAATGCGATGCTAAAGGGAGCAAGAATAACAGTCAAAATCTACAAGTATTTTGGTGATTCTCTTGCACACTACTAGAGTTGGAGTAGTTTGTGAGTTGAGCTTCAGATCTGTTCATCTTAAGATGTTTTTGAGACATCGAGAAGAAATGTTTAGAAAGTACTATATAGTATATATGAGGCAGAAACTGATGTGCTTTTAATTGAATTTAAAAATTGATAAAATGTGTGATAAAAAATAGTAACATTAGTTCTGATAGTCTTATTTAATAAATGGTTAAACTGTCCCTTTAGGAGGATGGCCAAAGGATTTATCTCACTTCACTTAGAGAGATGTTTATCTCAGACAAAATGTAGACCACTGGTATCATGGCACTATTAGTACCAACAGCATTATAATATACTTACATATAACCTTTTTTTAAGGCCAATGGTAGAAGATAATTCAGAAGTTGCAGTCTAGACCCACAGGCAACTTTTGTTGTAGGCTCTTAGGCTATGAAGGCAGAATCAGTCTTTTTTCTTCAAACAACACAAAACCAAACATAAATGTGTTTAGTTTTGAACATTTAGTACAATTCTGTGTAGTACATATTCTAAGAGGGTTAGTAGTTTTCATGATACTGCAGGTAGAATATACATACTGTGCTTTTTCAGTATTTTCTTATTATATTGTTAAATATCTGATTAGTCTTGTCCTTTAATCGGAATGTGAAAGATTGTTGGATTTTGATAGATTTCCCAAAAGTAATAGAAGTTTTGCCAAGGTCTATAGGGAAATTATTTCACATGTGGAGAAAACAGGAAGGAAACAATTTTTGGACAGTTCCCAGAAAGTGGTGAGAGAGGAAAATTTTTATGAAGATACGTGTGATCAGCACACACACAAGACTAGCAGTAACAACAGAATTACTCACATGACTTTTAAAACAACACTTATAAAGATATGACAACATCATGATGATTTGAATGGGGAAAATCCAAGGTTGAAATAAGGTGTCAGAGCCTAATGTGTCAGAGTACTGAAACATCCATACTTCCTTATGGTGAAGTGTGTGACTTTAGGAAAGCTCTGAGTCATGGAAACAAGTTGAATTGTTATGTCACTGACAACTTTGACCTCCATACCTGTCTACATAAGCAATAAATTTATTTAAAAATTTAATTATAGTCAATCTTTTGAAATTCAATTTGTATGCTTTTATTAACTATAGTCATGCCATCCAATTTAGTTAACTTGTAATTACAAAAGGTATTCGATAAGTGTGCAAAGGGGAGGTTGTCTCATGACAGACATGCTTTAACATTTAACGCTTAACATTTCCTTGCTCAGTTTTAAATGATTTGCAATAATTATGTAGCTGTTTACAATTTTTTGAAAAGCACCTACGTGTATACCGCATAACTGTTTTTTTTCTTGAAGACTTTTTTACATTAAAAACTACATTTTCCTTAATAATGTCATTCAGTTTAGTTACTCAGTTGTGTCTGACTCTTTGCAACCCCACGAACCACAGCATGCCAGCCCTCCCTGTCCATCACCAACTGCTAGAGTCTACCTAAACCCATGTCCATTGAGTCGGTGATGCCATTCAACCATCTCATCCTCTGTCATCCCCTTCTCCTCCTGCCCTCAATCTTTCCCAGCATCACAGTCTTTTCAAACGAGTCAGCTCTTCGCATTAGGTGGCCAAAGTATTGGAGTCTCAGCTTCAACATCAGTCCCTCCAATGAACACCCAGGACTTATCTCCTTTAGGATAGACTGGTTGGATCTCCTTGCAGTCCAAGGGACTCGCAAGAGTCTTCTCCAGCACCACAGTTCAAAAGCATCAATTCTTCGGCGCTCAGCTTTCTTTATAATCCAACTCTGACATCCATACATGATGACTGGAAAAACCATAGCCTTGACTAGACGGGTCTTTGTGGACAAAGTAATGTCTCTGCTTTTTAATATGATCTCTAGGTTGGTCATAACTTTTCTTCCAAGGAGTTTAAGCGTCTTTTAATTTCATGGCTGCAGTCACCATCTGCAGTGATTTTGGAGACCCTCAAAGTAAAGTTAGCCACTGTTTCCACTGTTTCCCAATCTACTTGCCATGAAGTGATGGGACCAGATGCCATGATCTTAGTTTTCTGAATGTTGAGCTTTAAGCCACCTTTTTCACTCTCCTCTTTCACTTTCATCAAGAGGTTCTTTAGTTCCTCTTCACTTTCTGCCATAGGGTGATGCTATCTGCATATCTGAGGTGATTGATATTTCTCCCAGCAATCTTGACTCCAGCTTTTGCTTCTTCCAGCCCAGTGTTTATCATGATGTACTCTGCATATAAGTTAAATAAGCAGGGTGACAATATTCAGCCTTGATGCACTCCTTTTCAATTTGGAACCAGTCTGTTGTTCCATGTCCAGTTCGAACTGTTGCTTCCTGACCTGCATGCAGGTTTCTCAAGAGGCTGGTCAGGTGGTCTGGTATTCCCATCTCCTTCAGAATTTTCCACAGTTTATTGTGGTCCACATAGTAAAAGGCTTTGGTATAGTCAGTAAAGCAGAAATAGATGATTTTCTGAAACTTTCTTGCTTTTTTGATGATCCAGCAGATGTTGGCAATTTGATCTCTGCTTCTTCTGCCTTTTCTAAAACCAGCTTGAACAACTGAAAGTTCAAGGTTCACATATTTTTGAAGCCTGGGTTGGTGAATTTTGAGCATTACTTTACTAGCATGTGAGGTGAGTGCAATTGTGCTGTAGTTTGAACATTCTTTGGCATTGCCTTTCTTTGGGATTGGAATGAAAACTGACCTTTCCCAGTCCTATGGCCACTGCTGAGTTTTCCATATTTGCTGACATATTGAGTGCAGCACTTTCACAGCATCATCTTCTAGGATTTGAAATAGTTCAACTGGAATTCCATCACCTCCACTAGCTTTGTTTGTAGTGATACTTTCTAAGGTCCACTTGATTTCACATTCCAGGATGTCTGGCTCTAGGTGAGAGTGAGTGATGACACCATTGTGATTATCTGGGTCATGAAGCTCTTTTTTGTGCAGTTCTTCTGTGTATTCTTGCCAGCTCTTCTTAATATCTTCTGCTTCTGTTAGGTCCATACCATATCTGTCCTTTATCGAGCCCATCTTTGCATGAAATGTTCCCTTGGTATCTCTAATTTTCTTGAAGAGATCTCCAGTCTTTCCCATTTTATTGTTTCCTCTATTTCTTTGCATTGATCACTGAGGAAGACTTCCTTATCTCCTCTTACCATTCTTTGGAACTATGTATTCAAAGGGGTATATCTTTCCTTTTCTCCTTTGCTTTTCACTTCTCTTCTTTTCACAGCTATTTGTAAGGCCTCCTCAGAAAACCATTTTGCTTTCTTGCATTTCTTTTTCTTGGGGATGGTCTTGATTCCTGTATCCTGTACAATGTCACGCACCTCCGTCCATAGTTCATCAGGCACTCTGTCTATCTAGTCCCTTAAATCTATTTCTCACTTCCATTGTATAGTCATAGGGATTTGATTTAGGTCATAACTGAATGGTCTAGTGGTTTTCCCCACTTTCTTCAATTTAAATCTGAATTTGGCAATAAGGAGTTCATGATCGGAGCCACAGTCAGCTCCTGGTCTTGTTTTTGCTGACTGTATAAGCTTCTCCATCTTTTGCTGCAAAGAATATAATCAATCTGATTTCAGTGTTGACCATCTGGTGATGTCCATGTGTAGAGTCTCTCTTGTGTTGTTGGAAGAGGGTGTTTGCTATGACCAGTGCATTCTTTTGGCAAAACTCGATTAGCCTTTGCCCTGCTTCATTCCGTACTCCAAGGCCAAATTTGCCTATTACTCCAGGTGTTTCTTGGCTTCCTACTTTTGCATTCCAGTCCCCTGTAATGAAAAGGATATCTTTTTTGGGGTGTTTTAGGTCTTGTAGGTCTTCACAGAACCATTCAACTACAGCTTTTTCAGCATTACTGGTCAGGACATAGATTTAGATTAACGTGACATTGAATGGTTTGCCTTGAAAATGAACAGGGTTCATTCAGTCGTTTTTGAGATTGCATCCAAGTACTGCATTTCGGACTCTTTTGTTGACTGCAATTGCTACTCCATCTCTTCTAAGAGATTCCTGCCCACAGTAGTAGATACAATGTTCATCTGAGTTAAATTCACAACTTCAAACAAATCCTAAACCAATTACCAATGAATATTAAATGGATCTTACAAATTTGATTCAGAGATCCTCTGGACACAATGAGATTGTAAAGGAAAAACTTTGAAGAGCTTTACCTTGCCCTGAAACCAGATATTATTTAGTTTCCCTGGTAAATCTCTCTTTAATTCTATCTTATACTATTTTTCCACATATAATTTTAAAAATATTTGACAGACAATGTGAGACTAGAAAATGGAGTAGGTCAGCAGTATGCAAGAGAATGCTAAGAATGGCTAACACATAAATAGGAAGTTGGAGTATGAAAATACTGTTATTTATAAATCCTTAGGGAAATAATGAATTCTATAGATAAATCAAGTTGAGATAATCAGCTATTTGAAAAAGAACAACAATTCTCTCTTAAACAGAATAAATTAGAAGTTGATTAGAAATCTAAACTGTCTACCATAAAAGGAGATAATTATCTCTGGAAGTAACCACACAGAACTGATAAATGTGTTTCCCTCTAGGAAAGGGAACTGCGAGACAGTGGATCAGGGTGTCAGGGAACTTAATTGCCATTTTCTAGCTTTTTGCATAGTTTAAATTATTTACCATTATTTGTATCTTAAAACAATAAAATCAACACACACTTAGCAGTGCCACTTTGGGAAATTAATCCTATGGGTATAAGATAAACATAAACAACATGAACCTACATAAGTTCTAGGAGAAATTTTATACCTGTGGAAATGGATAGAGTTACCTAAGCATGCTGTTAATCTCAGAAGTTATAAAATAATTCAGATACAACTTAATTTAAAAATTGGATTTTTTTTTTTTTACTTGAAAAATCTTTGTAAGAAAAAGTAAAAGCAAGGCAACTCATTGGGAGAAGACCTTTCCAACTAAGTAGAGTTTCTTTGCTTTATTACTTATTAGGGAACATTGAAAACTTTAGGTAATTGATTGACACCCATACTTTGGAAAGGCCAGTTAATCAGAACATCTCACACCTAGCACCAGGGATTTGTGGCATTCTTTCTAAGGTGTTAGTAAAAATGGCGCTTGTACCTAACTGCTTCCAGACTCCATATTCACTCCAAACTTGGTCTCTGATGAGAGAGAATGTGATTGATTCAGCTTAAAGTTGTATCTTCCTCTATCATGAAAACTTTTAGTGACAATTCAATGTGGTAATCATTTATCTTACATTAATACTGAGCAAATGAAATATAACTGAAAAGAATTTTAAATTTTATGTAACTTCATTAATTTAAATTTAATTAGCCACATGTGGCTATTGGTATAGTAAATACTGACTCTGTAGGCAGGAGGATAGTTGTGTAGAATTTTGTCCACAATCTACACAACTATCTTCCTGGTTATAAATATAGAACAGATAAGGCTACTCAGGAAATTCTAAAATATAAGAAATTACTGTGAGCTTAGTGTGTGTATAGATTTATTTGTACTGATATTGGGTGGTAAAAGTGATTATTGCTTATTGATCAGTACCCTCTGCCAAATACTTGAATAAATATTTTATGTGGATTAATTAATCCTGAAAACAACTTGGAGGTAGGAAGTATTGATATTATAATCATTGTTATTACAAAGCTGAACCTTTGAGAACCTCAGTGACTAACTCAAGGTAATATGGCCACTAAGAGACAGTCGTCATTTCAGATCCGGCAGTTGTACTTGCTTAGTCTGTTGGTCATGTCAGAAAGTTCTGTGGTTCCTATTCAGCAGGCCTGCTGCACAACATGCATTTAGAGACACCACTTTTCTATTCTTGTATGTGTCACAGGTGATCTTAACTGTTCATGTTTAAGAGCAAGACATGAAGAAGGTGATTGAAAAATCAGTCCCTTCTTTTGGATTATCTGATTCCAAGTTTTTAATCTGTCTTTATTCATTTTAAGAATCATATGTTTAAGAAACATTGTGAGAATGGTTCAAAGTATCACATTAATGAAAAATTGACTTCTCAAATGTGGGTGCTGCTGCTGCTACTGCTAAGTCGCTTCAGTCATGTCCGACTCTGTGTGACCCCATAGACGGCAGCCCACCAGGCTCCTCTGTCCGTGGAATTTTCCAGGCAAGAGTACTGGAGTGGGGTGCCATTGTCTTCTCCTCAAATGTGGGTAAGGAGTATTAATTTATATTACCTACTGATAGTGTACCTTTAAAAAGAAACTTGCATTTACAATGCTCTGGAGTCTTTCCATAGTTACAAAAAGTACATGGAAAAAGAATGGATACAAAAAAATTCCTATATAATAAAGTGCCAAAATGCTGCATCTCAGTTCAGTTCAGTCGCTCAGTCGTGGCCAACTCTTTGTGACCCCATGGACTGCAGCATGCCAGGTTTCCCTGTCCATCACCAACTCCCAGAACACACATGCATCGCATTGGTGATGCCATCCAACCATCTAATCCTCTGTTGTCCCCTTCTCCACCTGCCTTCAACCTTTCCCAGCCTCAGGGTCTTTTTTAGTGAGTTGGTTCTTCACATCAGGTGGCCAAGTATTGGAGTTTCAGCTTCAACATCAGTCCTTCCAGTGAATATTCAGGACTGATTTCCTTTAGGATGGACTGGTTGGATCTCCTTGCAGTCCAGGGGACTCTCAAGAATCTTCTCCAACACCACGGGTCAAAAACATCAGTTCTTTAGCACTCAGCTTTCTTTATAGTCCAATTCTCACATCCATACATGACTACTGGAAAAACATAGCTCTGACCAAATGGACCTTTGTTGGCAAAGTAATGTCTCTGCTTTTTAATATACTCTCTAGGTTGGTCATAGCTTTTATTCCAAGGAGCAAGTGTCTTTTAATTTCATGGCTGAAGTCGCTATCTGCAGTGATTTTGGAGCCTTCAAAAATAAAGTCTGTCACTATTTCCGTTGTTTCCCATTCTATTTGCCATGAGGTGATGGGATTGGCTGCCATGATCTTAGTTTTAAGCCAACTTTTTCACTTTCCTTTTTCACATTCATCAAGAGGCTCTTTAGTTCTTCTTCACTTTCTGCCATAAGGGTGATGTCATCTGCATATCTGAGGTTATTGATATTTCTCCTGGCAATCTTGATTCCAGCTTGTACTTCATCCAGCCTGGTATTTCTTCATCCAGGATGGCATTTCATATTCTACATATAAGTTAAATAAGCAGGGTGACAATATACAGCCTTGACATAATCCTTTCCCAATTTAGAACCAGTCTGTTGTTCCATGTCCAGTTCTAACTGTTGCTTCTTGACCTGCATACAGATTTCTCAGGAGGCAGGTCAGGTGGTCTGATATTCCCATCTCTTGAAGAATTTTCCACAGTTTGCTGTGATCCTCAGAGTCAAAGGCTTTAGCGTAGTCAATAAAGCAAAAGTAGATATTTTTTCTGAACTCTTTCTTTTTCTATGAACTAGCAGAATTTGGCAATTTGACCTCAGGTTCCTCTGCCTTTTCTAAATCTAGCTTGAACATCTGGAAGTTCATGGTTCATGTACTGTTGAAACCTGGCTTGGAGAATTTTGAGCATTACTTTGCTAGCTAAGCTCAGAAATGAAGAGAATATTTTATTTGTTACCATCGTATTCTATAACTTCAGAGAAATTTAAATAATAACATGTACTTTTAAAAGAAAAGAAAAATTAAAAAGTAACAAGGTAAACATAAGCATGTTTGGTTGTGTTTGACTCTCTGTGACCCTATGGACTATAGTCTGCCAGGCTCCTCTGTCCTTGGGATTTCCATGTAATTTAAGAAATTTGAGGAGAAAAAATCCAGCAGCATAATTCAAAGAAAGTATGAGTAGAAATAAAACCTAACAAAAACTAATGACAGAAAAATGAGGTAGCTGGCATCAATAATTAATATTTTGTTTTTTAAAAGGCTAATGATATAGATAAAACTCTGGGAACATTGATTAAGAGAAAAAAGACAAGAAATAATGAAAAAAAAAACTCTCCTCCATGCGAGCTGTTGCTTTATGTATTTTGAGGCTGAATTTTTAGTTGCATATATGATTATGATGGTTATATTATTCTGCCCTGTTGTTCCTTTAGAAGTATGTGATGTCTGTCTTTGTCTTTTGTAATTCTGATGTGATATTTTTCTTTATTTACATAGTAAGATTTCTATTCTGTGTGATTTTGATTCATTTTTGCCTGTGACTTTTTTCTTTTGCAGCTTTTTATTTTCCAGTCCCATTGATTTTTATATGTATCTCTTGAAACTACATACATTTCAATATTAGCTTTTTCTTCTTTTAGTTCAATATTTTTTATTCTGTCTAGGAGCTTCTAAATTTCAGTGGGTGAGCGTAACCAATAGACACCTATAGTAATTTCTCTTATATTAGAATTTATTTTTGCCTTACTTTGCTAATTTTCTACTTACTGAGCTTTCTGTTACTGTTTTTGTCTTTTTCTACTTGCCATTGAATACATGAAACTTATTATGTTAGCTTAAAATTATATACTCTTGAATCTAGGAAATTGTCCTTAAAAATCAATGCCTTTTTTTTTTTTTTTAACTATTACTATCTTCTTTCCCCACATCTTCTGGATTTGGTTTCCTTATCTGTGAACTTCATCCAAAAGCTGTCTCTTATACACATCTCAAAAAGTACATGGAAAAAGAATGGATACAAAAAAATTCCTATATAATAAAGTGCCAAAATGCTGCATCTCAGTTCAGTTCAGTCGCTCAGTCGTGGCCAACTCTTTGTGACCCCATGGACTGCAGCATGCCAGGTTTCCCTGTCCATCACCAACTCCCAGAACACACATGCATCGCATTGGTGATGCCATCCAACCATCTAATCCTCTGTTATCCCCTTCTCCACCTGCCTTCAACCTTTCCCAGCCTCAGGGTCTTTTTTAGTGAGTTGGTTCTTCACATCAGGTGGCCAAGTATTGGAGTTTCAGCTTCAACATCAGTCCTTCCAGTGAATATTCAGGACTGATTTCCTTTAGGATGGACTGGTTGGATCTCCTTGCAGTCCAGGGGACTAGTCCTTAAAAATCAATGCCTTTTTTTTATTTTTTTAACTATTACTATCTTCTTTCCCCACATCTTCTGGATTTGATTTCCTTATCTGTGAACTTCATCCAAAAGTATCTTCAGTGTAGGTCTTTATAAGACTAAGTCTCTGAAACCATGAATGCATAGAAATAGTTTTATTATGCCCTGAATTTCAAATAATAATTTAGCTGAATAGGAAGTTTTAGATTCAAAATTTTAACCCTTATTCTTTGAAAATTATGCTCCATGTTCATTTTGCTTAGTAAATTATTATGGAGAAATATAATGTCATATATTATGATTACTTGTCCTTTTCAGTATATCTTTTTAACTTTACTGGAATTAAAAACTGGTTCATTTCTTGTTCTCTAGTAATAATTTATTCACATCTCTTTGCCAAAAATATAAAACTCCTTCCTAGATGGACCAAACATATCAGGTGATTCAATATGTCCATTTCTTTCTCTTACAAATATCTTTCCTGAAATCCTGGATCCCTCTTTTCCTCTCTGCACTGGTCCATCAGTTGGCTTCTTTCTCAAATCTCATCATTGTGTTTCTCCTTACCTGTATCCTGGTGATTTTGTTAGTTATATCTGTATTGAAATTTCTGTATTGCAGATGTTATGTTTTTATAGTTATATTGCTTTGTTCACTCTTTATGAGGAGCACATTCTCAATATAATTTTTTTTTCATTTCTTGCAACTATTTTCTATAATACTGAGAAATATGGTTTTCATTATGCATTGCATGTGTACTTATTTGTTCAAACCTAGAATATGCTCAAAATAGCTTCATATTTGCTAACCCATAGTCTGTAATAAAAAACCCTGCCAACTAGAGTACAATATTTGAGTGCTCTTTTTTATGCTTAGCTTTGGAGAATATATTCAAAATATTATTTTCCAAGGTTACTTACCTTGATTCTCCCCCTGTCTCTTAAATGAGTTATATTATCTGCTTGCAGAGCAGCCAGATTCATCTGTTTCTTTTTGTTCCATGTTGGCCTCTGAACTCTATCCATGTTGATTTTATTTACTTATTTGAATCTATAAAATAGTAACACAGTTAGAAATACATAAACACTTTATTTACAGTAGTATCAATATGGCTCCTATGATTCTTTCTAATCTGTTTTATTCTTCTATTCTTTCCACCCAGTTTTTATGCAAAAACCTTGTGAACCATTGTCATATACCTTCATTTCATTAGTTTCCAATTTATCCCATCTATGTTTGCATAAATGTACAGATGCATGTACACTTTATTATTTTCCTTTATATTTTCATTAAAATACTTTTCCTTTTTTTGGTCATGTAATAATTAAACCTGAAGTCATTCCCATCAGTTCATAGAAGTTGTTTTGTCTTTTTTTAAACAACTTCATTGTTCCTCATAATATATAGTTACTATATTTTATTCAACCACTCACCTATGTATGGCCATTGTTGTGGTTGTGTGTACAGTGATGCAGTGAGTGAATTTGTGCATGTATATTTGGATAAATTATTAAATTATCAGTACAGTTGCTGAATTCAAAGGTAAGTGGACATGCAATTTTGATGGGTTTTGCAAAATTGTACTTAAATTTTTGTACCAGTTTTAAATTCCCACAATGGCAACCCACTCCACTATTTTTGCCTGGGAAATCCCGCCTGGAAAATCCCATGGATGGAGGAGCCTGGTAGGCTGCAGTCCATGGGGTCGCTAAGAGACTGAACGACTTCACTTTTACTTTTCACTTTCATGCATTGGAGAAGTATTCTCCAGTATTCTTGCCTGGAGAATCCCAGAGACAGAGGAGCCTAGTGGTCTGCCATCTATGGGTTGCACAGAGTCGGACACGACTGAAGTGACTTAGCAGCAGCGGCAATACATAGGAGTATTTGTTTCTACCCAAAAGCTACCCAACTGCTTCTATTTTCAGACTGTAACTGTTTTTGCAGTTTTTGAGATAAGAATCAGATACTCAGTGTCACTTTAGTTCAAATTATAAGTAAATTAAATACATTTTCTATTTTAAGAGTAAAGAACATTACATCTTATTTTGTGAACTATGTAAACTTTTTTTTCTATTAAATTCTGAACATTTCCCCTGCCAATTTTAATTTATTTATACATTATATTAGTTTCAGATGACTAGCCTAGTGATTATTTTTGCTGTTTATATTCCTTTAAAAGCAATTAGATGATAATGACTATTATTCTCTGTACTTTATAATACATCTTTGCTGTTTTATCTGTTTTATACACAGTAGTTTTTAGTCTTAATCCCTTTCCCGGATCGTGCTACTTCCCCTTCCCTCTCTAACCGGGAACCACGGGTTTGTTTTCAGCATTTGTCAGTCTGTTTCTGTTTTGTGTATATATTCATTTACTTTGTTTTTTAGTTTCCATATGTAAGTGCTATCATATCTTTCTCTAACTTATTTCACTGAGCATAATATTCTCTAGATCCATCTGTGTATAGTATTTACATATGTATAATATATAAATACACACATATGCTACATATTCTTTATCCATCCGTCTGCTGATGGACATTTGAGTTTCCATCTTGGGTTGACTGTTTTAAATAGTGCTGCTGTGAATATTGGGGTGCATTTACCTTTTCAAATTGGTGTCTTCATTTTTTTTGGATATATACTGAAGGAGTGGAATTGTTAGATCATATGATTGTTCTGTTATTAGTTTCTTTAGGAACCTCCATACTATTTCCATAGTGGCTGCTGCACCAGTCTACATTCCTAGAAACGTTGTGCAAGGGTTCTCTTTTCCACACATCCTTGCCAACATTTGTTATTTGTACACATTTTGATGTTGGCCATTCTGACCAGTGTGAGAAGATATCTCTTTGTAATTCTGATTTGCATTTCTCTAGTAATAAAGATATAGATAATCACTCACCTAGAGCCAGATATCCCAGACAGCGAAGTCAAGTGGTCCTTAGGAAGCATCACTATGAAGAAAGCTAGTGGAGGTGATGGAATGCCAGTTGAGCTATTTCAAATCCTAAAAGATGGTGCTGTGAAAGTGCTGCACTCAATATGCCAGCAGATTTGGAAAACTCAGCAGTGGCCACAAGACTGGAAAACATCAGTTTTCATTCCAATCACAAAAAAGGCAATGCCAAAGAATGCTCAAACTACCACACAAATGCACTCATCTCACACACTAGTAAAGTAATGCTCAAAATTCTCCAAGCCAGGCTTTAACATTACGTGAACCATGAACTTCGAGATTTTCAAGCTGGATTTAGAAAAGGCAGAGGAACCAGAGATCAAATTACCAACATCTGTTGGATTATCGAAAAAGCAAGGGAGTTCCAGAAAAACATCTATTCTGCTTTATTGCCTATGCCAAAGCCTTTGATTGTGTGGATCACCACAAACTGTGGAAAATTCTGAAAGAGATGGGAATACCAGACCACCTGACCTGCCTCCTGAGAAATCTGTATGCAGGTCAAGAAGCAACAGTTAGAACTGGACATGGAACAACAGACTACTTCCAAATCGGGAAAGGAGTACATCAAGGCTGTATATTGTCACCCTGCTTATTTAACTTCTATGCAGAGTACATCATGAGAAATGCTGGGATGGATGAAGCACAAGCTGGAATCAAGATTGCTGGGAGAAATATCAATAACCTCAGATTACATCACCCTTATGGCAGAAAGTGAAGAAGAACTAAAGAGCCTCTTGATGAAAGTGAAAGAGGAGAGTGAAAAAGTTGGCTTAAAACTCATCAGTCAGAAAACTAAGATCATGACATCTTGTCCCATCACTTGGATTGCAAAGAGGTGAATAGATGGGGAAACAGTGTCTGACTTTATTTTGGGGGGCTCCAAAATCACTGCAGATGGTGACTGTAGCCATGAAATTAAGAGACACTAGCTCCTTGGAAGAAAAGTTATGACCAAGTTAGACAGCATATTAAAAAGGAGAGACATTACTTTGCCAACAAAGGTCAATCTAGTCAAGGCTATGGTTTTTCCTGTGGTCATGTATGGATGTGAGAGTTAGACTATAAAGAAGGCTGAGCGCTGAAGAATTGATGCTTTTGACCTGTGGTGTTGGAGAAGACTCTTGAGAGTCCGTTGGACTGCATGGGGGATCCAACCAGTCAATCCTAAAGGAAATCAGTCCTGAATATTCATTGGAAGGACTGAAGCTGAAACTCCTGCTGAGAGTTTTGACCACCTGATGCAAAGAACTGACTCATTTGAAAAGATCCTATTGCTGGGAAAGATTCAAGGTGGGAGGAGAATGGGACAACAGAGGATGAGATGGTTGGATGGCATCACCAACTCAATGGACATGAGTTTGAGTAAACTCCGGGAGTTGGTGATGGACAGGGAAGCCTGGCATGATGCAGTCCATAGGGTCACAAAGAGTTGGACATGACTGAGCGACTGAACTGAACTGACTGAATAATAAAGAATTTCCCATATTGAGCATCCTTTCATGTGTCTTTTGACCATCTGTGTGCCTTTTGAAACATGTGTATTAAGGTCTTTTGATCATTTTTTGATTGGGCTGTTTGTAATATCTTCACTCATTCATGTCTGACTCTTTGTGACTCTATGAACTGTAGCCCACCAGGCTCCTGTCCATGGAATTCTCCAGGTAAGAATTATTGGAGGTGCCATTTCCTGCATTGTTTGGGTTTACTTATTTTTTGGTATTGATTTGTATGAGCTGTTTTCATATTTTGAATATTAACCCATTGGTCATATCATTTGCAATTATTTTTATCATTCTGTAGGTTTTCTTTTTGTTTTGTCAATGGAAATCACATTATTTGCTGTACAAAACTTTTAAGTTTCATTAGATTATTTATTATCACATTATTTCTCTTGCCTTAGGAGATAGATTCTAATAAATACTGCTACGGTTTATATCAAAGAGTGTTCTGCTTGTGTTCTCTTGTAGGAGTTATATGGTTTCAGATCTTACATTTGGGTCTTTAATCCATTTTGAGTTTATTTTTGAATGTGGTGTGAGGAAATGTTCTACTCTCATTCTTTCCAGTACAACTTATTGAATAGACTGTGTTTTCTCCATTGTGTATTCTTGCCTTGTTTTTCATGTATTAGACATGGGTGTGTAAGTTTATTTGTAGGCTCTCTATTCTATTCCATTATTTTATTTAAAAAATTTTTGTTTATAATTAATTTTTGTCTGTGTTGGGTGTTTGTTGTTGCTTGGGCTTTTCTCTAGTTTTGCCAAGTAGAAGTGGTACACAAGCTTCTCTTCTGTGGCTTTTCTTGTTGCAGAGCACAGGCTCTGGGCTGCACGCGTTTCAGTAATTGTCTTGTAGGCTCAGTACCAGACGTTCCCAGTCTCTAGAGCACAGGCTCAGTAGCTGTGGTGCATGCGCTTAGTTGCTCCATGGCATGTGGAACCTTCTCAGATCAGGGATTGAACCCGTATCTCCTGCGTTAGCAGGTGGATTCTTTACCACCGAGCCACCAGGGAACCCTTCCATTGATTTATACATTTGTTTTTGTGGCAATATCATGCTAGTTTGATTACTGTAGCTTCATAGTACAGCCTGAAGTCTGAAAAGATGATATCTCCAGCTTTTTTTTCTTTTTTCTCAGGATTGTTTGGCAATTCTGGGTCTTCTGTGATTCCATAGGATTATTTATTCTACTTCCGTGAAAAATAAGGATATTTTGACAGAGATTACATTGAATTTGATAGAGATTACATTGATTTGGGTAATCTGGCCATTTAAACAGTATTAATTCTTCCAATCTAAGAGCATGAAATAGCTTTCCATTTTTTGTGTGTCTTATCTTTCCTCAGGGTGTACTAGCAACAATCATCTTGATAGGGGGTGAGGCTAGGGATGAGAGGCTGGAGCCAGATATCAGGTGTAAGCTCTTCCTGTCATCTCAGTGACCTTCACTACCTAATTGGGTGCAAGATCTGACTCCAAGTTTCTGGAGCAGAAGTTTTGAGCCTAAGTAAGTTGCTTGGCTCTGTTTTGGTCATGGGCTGAAATGGTTGTGGGAAGCCAGCAGGAACCAGAGCAATCTTATAACCACCTTCTCTCTGTTTTAAATCTTGGCAGCAGGAAGATGGCAATATAGACTCCCTGCTGCTGCTGCTGCTGCTAAGTCGCTTCAGTCGTGTCCGACTCTGTGCGACCCCATAGACGGCAGCCCAACAGGCTCCCCCGTCCCTGGGATTCTCCAGGCAAGAACACTGGAGTGGGTTGCCATTTCCTTCTCCATTGTGTGAAAGCGAAAAGTGAAAGTGAAGTCGCGACCGACTCCTAGCGACCCCATGGACTGCAGCCCACCAGGCTCCTCCATCCATGGGATTTTCCAGGCAAGAGTACTGGAGTGGCTTGCTATTGCCTTCTCCGATACAGCCCAACAGGCTCCCCCGTCCCTGGGATTCTCCAGGCAAGAACACTGGAGTGGGTTGCCATTTCCTTCTCCATTGTGTGAAAGCGAAAAGTGAAAGTGAAGTCGCGACCGACTCCTAGCGACCCCATGGACTGCAGCCCACCAGGCTCCTCCATCCATGGGATTTTCCAGGCAAGAGTACTGGAGTGGCTTGCTATTGCCTTCTCCGATAGACTCCCTAGGGACATAGTTTTAATAAACATACAGGAAAGAAATTAGCTGTTTCTATAGTATAGTCATTCAGAAGCTAGGCATTATTTCTCATCAGTAGAACTGCAGGTCAGTTTATTAATTTAGTAAAAGGTTTTATCCAAAGCTTGTGTAGTTGAAAAAGTTCAGTTCTGGGTGAATTTTACCTCAGAAGGCAAATCTGGCCATAGGGAAAACTCTCATATGGTCAGGAAGAGATTAAAGTCCCATGCCTTATTTGGTTTAGGTACTTCTTGCACTTTATGTTTTAAATAGTCAAATCTCTTAACACTTGCTTTATATTTAATGGGACACATATGACTATAGGATGTCCTTAAATTCAGGATAAAAAATTAATATGCTGTGGTGAAGATGATTTTTTAATTCAGATATTAGTTTTTTTTTGTAAAGCTTCTTATCTTTTTGAGGATCTGTGCTTTGAAGTTTTAAAAATAGCAATATAATTGCATGAATTTTGATTTTTATATACTATACTTTAATCATAAGTAGCTCTAATATATTAAATTCTATAAATGAAAATATTAGTTGAACTTATATTAATAAATAGATATTTTGACATTTTTCAGTGACTTCAGGCACATAACACAAATTTATTTTTGTAAAAATTATACAATTTTCTTTTATACATTCTATAAAAGTTTGGGGCCTCAGATGATTTTCTTGGGTACTTGTAGAATTATTTTGATAATATTGGTTAAGTATAAGGTGGAAGGCAACCACAGAATATCTTTTTGCAAATCAAAGAAGTGAATAAGTCAAGGTCATCAATTGGCATGTTAGTCATTGCACCTGAGGGCTAGATAATACATAGGTCTATAGACTGAGCCACATGTACCCCAGTGTTCATTGCAGCACTGTTTATAATAGCCAGGACATGGAAACAACCTAGATGTCCATCAGCAGATGAATGGATAAGGAAGCTGTGGTACATATACACAATGGAGTATTACTCAGCCATTAAAAAGAATTCATTTGAATCAGTTCTAATGAGATGGATGAAACTGGAACCTATTATACAGAGTGAAGTAAGCCAGAAAGAAAAACACCAATACAGTATACTGACACATATATGTGGAATTTAGAAAGATGGTAATGATGACCCTGTATGTGAGACAGCAAAAGAGACACAGATGTATAGAACAGACTTTTGGACTCTGTGGGAGAGGGAGAGGGTGGGATGATTTGGGAGAATGGCATTGAAACATGTATACTATCATGTAAGAACGAAGCACCAGCCTATGTTCGATACAGGATACAGGATGCTTGGGGCTGGTGCACGGGGATGATCCAGAGAGAGGATATGGGGTGGGAGGTGGGAGGGGGATTCAGGATTGGGAGCTCGTATACACCCGTGGTGGATTCATGTCAAGACTTTTGGACTCTGTGGGAGAGGGAGAGGGTGGGATGATTTGGGAGAATGGCATTGAAACATGTATACTATCATGTAAGAATGAAGCACCAGCCTATGTTCGATACAGGATACAGGATGCTTGGGGCTGGTGCATGGGGATGATCCAGAGAGAGGATATGGGGTGGGATGTGGGAGGGGGATTCAGGATTGGGATCTCATATACACCCGTGGTGGATTCATGTCAATGTATGACAAAACCAATACGGTATTGTAATGTAAAATAAAGTAAAATAAATAAATTAATAAAATTAATTCTGAGATCTGAAAAAAAAAAAACAAAACCTCCCCCAATAACAAAAGCTCAGGGCCTGATGGCTTCAAAGGTGAAATATATTAAACATATAAAGGAGAGTTAAGCCTATCCTTCTCAAACTCTTACAAAAAGTTGCAGAAGAAGGAACACTTCCAAACTCATTCTACAAGGCCACCATCACTCTGGTACCAAAAATAGAAAAACATGTCACAAAAAAAGAAAATTCAGGCCTATATCACTGATGATCATAGGTACAAATATCCTCAACAAAATTCTAGTGAACAGAATCCAAAAATACATTTAAAAGGATCATACACTATGACAGTCAGGTTTATCCAAGGAATACAGGAATTCCTCAATATACACAAATCAATCATTGTGATAACCATATTTACAAATTAAAAGATAAAAATCATATGATCATCTCAATCAATGGAGAAAAAGCCTTTGACAAAATTCAGTACCCATTTATGACAAAAACTCTCCAGAAAGTAGGCATAGAAGGAACCTAACTCAACATAATAAAGTCCATATATGATAAACCCACAGTTCAGTTCAGTTCAGTTCAGTCGCTCAGTCGTGTCCAACTCTTTGCGACCCCATGAATCGCAGCACGCCAGGCCTCCCTGTTCATCACCATCTCCCGGAGGTCACTCAGACTCACGTCCATCGAGTCAGTGATGCCATCCAGCCATCTCATCCTCTGTCGTCCCCTTCTCCTCCTGCCCCCAATCCCTCCCAGCATCAGAGTCTTTTCCAATGAGTCAACTCTTTGCATGAGGTGGCCAAAATACTGGAGTTTCAGCTTTAGCATCATTCCTTCCAAAGAAATCCCAGGGCTGATCTCCTTCAGAATGGACTGGTTGGATCTCCTTGCAGTCCAAGGGACTCTCAAGAGTCGTCAACAGCACCATAATTTGAAAGCATCAGTTCTTCAGTGCTCAGCCTTCTTTATGGCCCTACTCATCCTCTGTCATCCCCTTCTCCTCCTGCCCCCAATCCCTCCCAGCATCAGAGTCTTTTCCAATGAGTCAGCTCTTCGCATGAGGTGGCCAAAGTACTGGAGTTTCAGCTTCAGCATCATTCCTTCCAAAGAAGTCCCAGGGTTGATCTCCTTCAGAATGGACTGGTTGGATCTCCTTGCAGTCCAAGGGACTCTCAAGAGTCTTCTCCAACACCACACTTCAAAAGCATCAATTCTTCGGTGATCAGCCTTCTTCACAGTCCAACTCTCACATCCATACATGACCACAGGAAAAAACATAGCCTTGACTAGACGGACCTTAGTCGGCAAAGTAATGTCTCTGCTTTTGAAAATGCTATCTAGGTTGGACATAACTTTTCTTCCAAGGAGTAAGCGTCTTCTAATTTCATGGCTGCAGTCACCATCTGCAGTGATTTTGGAGCCCAGAGAAATGCAAATCAGAACCACAATAAGGTACCATTTCACACCAGTCAGAATGGCTGCTATCCAAAAGTTTACAAACAATAAATGTTGGAGAGGGTGTGGAGAAAAGGGAACACTCTTACACTGTTGGTGGGAATGCAAACTAGTACAGCCACTAAGAGAACAGTGTGGAGATTCCTTAAAAAACTGGAAACAGAACTGCCATATGACCCAGCAATCCTACTGCTGGGCATACACACCGAGGAAACCAGAATTGAAAGAGACACATGTACCCCAATGTTCATCGCAGCACTGCTTATAATAGCCAGGACATGGAAGCAACCTAAACGCCCATCAGCAGATGAATGGATAAGAAAGCTGTGGTACATATACACCACGGAGTGTTACTCATCCATTAAAAATAATTCATTTGAATCAGTTCTAATAATTCATTTGAATCAGCTGTGGTACATATACACAACGGAGTGTTACTCATCCATTAAAAATAATTCATTTGAATCAGTTCTAAATAATTCATTTGAATCAGTTCTGAGGTGGGTGAAAATGGAGCCTATTATACAGAGCGAAGTAAGTCAGAAAGAAAAACACCAATACAGTATACTAATGCATATATATGGAATTTAGAAAGATGGTAACAATAACCCTGTATGCGAGACTGCAAAAGAGACACAGATGTATAGAACAATCTTTTGGACTCTGTGGGAGAGGGCCAGGGTGGGATGATTTGGAAGAATGGCATTGAAACATGTATATTATCATATGTGAAATGAATCACCAGTCCAGGTTTGATGCATGATACAGGATGTTCGGGTCTGGTGCACTGGGATGACCCAGAGGGATGGGATGGGGAGGGAGGTGGGATGGTGGTTCAGGATTGGGAACACATGTACACCCATGGCGGATTCATGTCATTGGACGGCAAAACCAATACAATATTAGAAAGTAATTAGCCGCCAATTAAAATAAATAAATTTATATTTTTTAAAAAGTGAAAAGACAGCCCAAAGAATAGTAAAAAATATTGCAAATCATATATGTGATAAGATAATTATACCCAGAATATATAAAGAATACTTACAGCTCAGCAATAAAAGGATAAATCAATTTAAAAATGGGCAAAGAAACTAAACAGACTTTTCACCAAAGAAGATACACCATCTTCTCTTCACATGCTTTTTATAGATGTGCATGCACACACACACACAAACACACACACACACAGAGATGGGGGGCATGGGTAGGGAGAGAAGGAGTCTCACTAAGGAAACATTACTCAAAATCTCAATGAGAGATCACTACCTGGCATTACTTTTCTCATAGGAATGTAAAGTGCTCGAGCCACCCTGGAAAAAGAGTATGGCAGTTTGCTGTAAAACTAAATATATACTTCTTACACAACAAAGCAATACACTCTTAAACATTTATCCTACAGAAAAGAAAACTTATATTCATAAATGTTCATAGCAGCTTTACTTGTACTAGCTGAAAACTGAAAACAATATGTCCCTCCAAAGGGTGACTGGTTAAATGAAGTGTAGTATATTCACATCATGGAATACTACTCAGCAATAAAAAGGAATGAACTATGGATATGCATAACTTGAATGTATCTCAAGGGAATCGTACCAAGTGGAAAAATTCAATCTCAAAACCTTATGTGTATAATTATCACAATAAAAATGTCAATTAACAAAAAATTAATGCATATCATATTTATGTATTTTCACAAACAACTGTGTGAGGAGGGAAGCTATCTAGAGCCTAGAGGATTAGCTGTTCTTCGTCCTTTCTGTGGTAAATGACTAAGACAAACAGTGGTTCTGAGGCTTGGACTGCTTATCAAAAAAAAAAAAAAGATAACATACTGTATGCTCCCATTTATATAATATTCTTGAAATGGCAAAGATTGAGAACCGACTGGTGGTTGCCAGGAACTAGGGGAAAAGAAAGGAGAGAAGTAACTGCTAAAAAGGGTAACACAAAGGAGTCTTGTGTTGATGGTACTGTCCTGACAGTGGTATAATCACATCAATCTATACATGTGATAAAACTGCACAGAATTACACATGCATATACACACTTACTCACTTACAAATGAGCACATATAAAGCTAATGCAATCTGAATAAACCCTGTGGATTCCATTAAAGTCAATTTCCTCATTGTGATAGTATACTCTAGCTAGTCAAGATGTTACTTTTGGGAGAAAATGGGTGAAGAGTATATGGGGTATCTCTGTATTGTTTCATACAACTGCCTGTGAACCTACAATTATCTCAAAATAAAAATCTTTTTAAAAATTCAGTTGAAAACCTAAACGGATGATGAAAAATAGAAAAAATCCACAAGTTTTTGCAACACACATCTCATTACATGAAAGAATATTTTTAGATATGTGATCATTTTCATATATTTGTTGTGGCATATAACCACTGTGATGTGGCATATATTTTACTGAATCTGACCTTTGGATTTCTAGAGGTAATGACTTTAAAAGTATCTGTGACTGTAAAGCAGAAAGTAGCTCCAAGTGTGTGTCAATGGAGTCTGTGAGGACATGCTCTGTTGAGATCATATTCCAAATTCTAAGACTTCACTACTATAAAATGAAATAAAGATAACATTAGACTGAATGATTATAGATAAAATCTTAACCTCTTTAATTGGAAGGTTAAAATGCTTTATAGTAGATTAAAAACTAAGGGTAAAATATTCTATGTAAGAATATCAGTGAAATTAAACACATTTATGGAATATTTAAGGTTATTATATGTCCATGAGAAAAATATCACAATTGGTCTCATTTCCATGGTGACACTGGCCTAAGATACAGGAACATACTGAGGGCCTTGGCAGACGTTATTGGCTATCCATCAAAATCTCATCTTCCCTCTTCCACAGTAATGGCTATGCAGGCAGGAGACTACATTTCCCAGCTTCCACTGCAGCCAGGCATAACCATGGGACTAAGTTCTGGCCAATGGGATGGAAGTGCATTATGTGGTAGTTTCCTGGCACCTCCCTTAAAAGACAACTCTTAATTCCTAAGGGTTTTTGTTTTTCCTTTATTCTACCTCAAGATCCTAGCCTCTGAACACATCCACACCCTACAGGGTAATAGAAAAGGAAATAAAGTATGTGGGAAAGAGTCANCTGGCCTAAGATACAGGAACATACTGAGGGCCTTGGCAGACGTTATTGGCTATCCATCAAAATCTCATCTTCCCTCTTCCACAGTAATGGCTATGCAGGCAGGAGACTACATTTCCCAGCTTCCACTGCAGCCAGGTATAACCATGGGACTAAGTTCTGGCCAATGGGATGGAAGTGCATTATGTGGTAGTTTCCTGGCACCTCCCTTAAAAGACAACTCTTAATTCCTAAGGGTTTTTGTTTTTCCTTTATTCTACCTCAAGATCCTAGCCTCTGAACACATCCACACCCTACAGGGTAATAGAAAAGGAAATAAAGTATGTGGGAAAGAGTCACACAGCTACAAAACAAAATTAATGTAATTAAATTGCTGCTGCTAAGTCGCTTCAGCTGTGTCCAACTCTGTGCGACCTCATAGACAGCAGCCCACCAGGCTCCCCCATCCCTGGGATCCTCCAGGCAAGAACACTGGAGTGGGTTGCCATTTCCTTCTCCAAAGCATGAAAGTGTAAAGTGAAAAAGTGAAGTCACTCAGTCGTGTCTGACACCTAGTGACCCCATGAACCTCAGCCTGCCAGGCTCCTCTGTCCATGGGGTTCACCAGGCAAGAGTACTGGAATGGGCTGCCATTGCCTTCTCCATTAAATTAAACCTATCCAAATCCCACCAACCACAATACCAATACCACAATACCAATACAATTCTACAGAGTGTGAATGAGTGAAAGTTGCTCAGTCATGACTGACTTTTTGTGACCCCATGAACTATACAGTCCATGGAATTCTCCAGGCCAGAACACTGGAGTGAGTAGCTAGCTGTTCCCTTCTGCAGGGGATCTTCCCAACCCAGGGATGGAACCCAGGTCTCCCACACTGCAGGCAGATTCTTTACCCTATGAGCCACCAGGGAAGCCTAGTCCTAACCTAACATTGTGCTAAATTATCCATTTTTATCTCCATAATAGCCTACAAGGTAAGTATTATTCCCCATTTTAAAGATGAAGAAGCTGAGGCTCAGAGATGACAAGGGCTTGGAATCTGGGGAGACATAACCTTTAATTCTGTCTTTACCCAGAGACTCCCTCCAGCTAGTCTGTATCCCAATAGGTCAAACAGCATGTAGTAATAGTAATACACTCAGGTCACCCAGGGAGTGAGTGGCAGAATGGGGATGTAAAACCAGATTTTTCTGACTCCAAAGCCTGCACTATGATCTACTTATACCCACATCACAACACCTGCTGCTAATATGGACAGTGTCCTTTAGAACTTAATTTTAGATGTTTAAAAGTCTAACTTCCATCAATGGCTCACACTTCAAAAAAATTCTATTTCTGTAACTTGTGAGATATGAAATAGGAGGCCCAAGAATAAAAAAAAAAAAACTCTTTAAAGAATTGCTACCTAATATTTGGAGGAAGTCTTTTTATAACTTTTTAAGTACAGTGAAAGCCAAAAACTACTCTAGAAAAAAAAAAAAAATTAGAGTGCAGAGGGATCTAAATATTCTTGGCTCTGGGTTATATGGCTTTTGAGTCTGAAAGATCCAGACAAATATTTAAGCAGGAAAGAAAAAAACATACACTTTTACTTAAATGGTGAGAAAGAACTAGGCCACATTTCATTTTCATGTCCTGAAATGCTTAATTTAGAATTGGATTTTAAAAACAATCCTCCACAGGCCAGGTCTGGCCCTTCCAGTTGGCACCTGGACATCAAACTCATGACAATCTAGAACAACTGAAAATAGCTCTGGGTATTCAAACTATCATGCAGTAAGGAAGGTCAAATGTAAATTAATGTATTTTAAAAGCCTGAAAAGAGTTTACACAAGCCTTAAAAGAGAACAGGAAAAATAAAGAGAAGAATGACAATTAAGCAGTCAACCCAACCTACATCCCCATCAGCAGTGAAGCCAGACCCTGTTCACGTTTTCACCACTGTCTGCATCAGAAGGTACCACAGTTCACAGCTGTGTGCTGCTGCTCTAACTACAAAGCTGTTTCTTGCATTTTCTACTTATTCCTGTCCAACAAGTTTCACTATTTATATATCTTCTACCGAATAAAGTCCAAATTCCTTTGTCTGGAATTCAAACACTTTCTGATTTGAATTCAACCTACCTTTCCAACTTTATTTACCATTATTCTTCATTAGTCCCCTATTAGATCCAAACAAGTCTACTCACTGTTGAAAAGGCACACACATTCCAGTCCAGCCATCCTTGGTAATGCCATCATCCCTCCTACCCTTGTCTTCCTGGCTGAATCCTTCCTATTTCCAAGGACCAACTCAAGGCCCAGCTCTTGCACCAGGATGCATAAAAAGTCTCTCTCCCTTTGAAGTCCTAAATTAGGTTATGTAATATTCAAAACCACTCATTTGGGGCTCAATATAAACTCTCTCATACTAATATTTCTTTATCTTATTTCAATGTCTTAAGTCCTCAAATAAATCTTAATTTCCCTCAGGGAACAGACTTCAGTCTTTTTTATCACTATATTTTATATTACCTGTAACCAGGAACAAATTAATATTACATGAGCTTCAGCTAATAGGATTTTAAAGCATTCATTCCAGAATGCTAAGCAAGTTACTATTTGTACGCCAGAGGGGTATATATCATCAGAAAATTTCAATATTTCATTGTTTCCACATGTCATAATATAGGACAACAGTTTCTTTAATTAAAAAAAACTATAGAAGTCCCAATGTGTTCTCAAGCCAGGAAAGGATAACTACTGAAGACAAAGCTATTTGTACCTGCTGAAAAAAGCAGCAATAAGTTTAATCGCAGCAAGTAGTTCCTCTGCTTGACTCCACATAAAATATGACTGTGCTGCACCCCGCAGTCTATGGAAAAAAGGGATTATCAGAAAGCCTATTCAAAGATTAATCAATGTTTGGGCAGGAAATAATTTTCCTGCTGTTTTAGAAATACTAATCAATTTTCTTTCCAATGTTGTCATTACACACTTGAGAATACACAAAGGAATTGTACCTGTAATCACCATTTCATGTTTGGAAATATGAGTTCTACATTTATTTTCCTTATTGTAGAATCAAAGAAAATGAAATGAGAGGCTATAAAACCACATTACTCTATAATATGACCTTTGATCCTCTGAAAATAATCTCAATAGTTAACTACTGTGTTCACTGAGTCCTCCCTGTGAGAATACGGCTGAATTCTGGGATAGGCCTTAATAAGCAACTTCCCAAGCTCTCTTTTAAGAAAGTATGCTACCAGAAGAAATATACAGATAAAGGAAGTCTTGGGCTCTGAGAACTCCACACTGACTTATAATATGTAGATCCAAATTCCCAACACCATGTTGCTAAATTCTATTTCCGCCCCGGGGATCCACACTGGGATAATTCCATCTGGTAAGTAAATGGTCATGCTAGGTATTCCTGTGGATTCCAGAACATGCCGATAAACCTAAGGGAACCAGATGCAAACTGGGATTCAATAAAATGTCCCCAAGCTGTTCCATGTTTTCCACCTAAGAGGATTCCAGAAATACCTCATCAGTGCAAGCTTAACACCATGTTTTGCAACATACTGTTTTCCAAAGGCACTGCCAAAGGAAACATTTTAAAGGTATCACTAGTAAATGAAGTTGTTGTTCCTATTGAAGAACACTCTTCAAAAGGTATGCGGAATCTAAAAAAAAAAAAAGATACAAATGAATCCATATACAAAACAAAAACAGACCCACAGACATAGAAAACAAACTTGCAGTTACCAAAGAAGAGGGGGCATAAATAAGAAGTTAAGGATTAACATACATACACACTACTGTATATAAAATAAGATAACCAACAAGGTCATACTGTATAGATAAAAGGTATGTGGAATCTAAAAAAAAAAAAAAGATACAAATGAATCTATATACAAAACAAAAACAGACCCACAGACATAGAAAACAAACTTGCAGTTACCAAAGAAGAGGGGGCGTAAATAAAAAGTTAAGGATTAACATACATACACACTACTGTATATAAAATAAGATAACCAACAAGGTCATACTGTATAGCACAGGAAACTACACTCAATATTTTGTAATAACCTATAAGGAAAAAGAATCTGAAAAAGTATGTGCATATCTGAATCACTTTGCTATACACCTGAAACTAACACAACATTGTAAACCAACTAACTTTAAATAAACAAACAGTTTTCCAAACAAAGCAGATGAAATGCTCTGGAAAAAGTCCTCCTAAGAGAAAACAACTTACATTCACTTAAGCCAGCATGTCCCCAGCTTATCTGAAATCCTACTAATACTTTGGACTTCCCTGTGGCTCAGACGGCAAAGCGTCTGCCTACAAGGCAGATGACCCAGGTTCAATCCCTGGGTCAGGAAGATCCCTGGAGAAGGAAATGGCAACCCACTCCAGTATCCTTGCCTGGAAAATCCCATGGATGGAGGAGCCTGGTAGGGCTACAGTCCATGGGGTCACAAAGAGCTCGACATGACTGAGCGACTTCACTTTCCTCCTTTCTTTCAGGGCTTCCCTGATGGCTTAGAGGATAAAGCGTCTCCCTGCAGTGCAGGAGACCTGGGTTTGATCCCTGGATCGGGAAGATCCCCTGGAGAAGGAAATGGCAACCCACTCCAATACTCTTGACTGGACTATCCCACGGATGGAGAAGTCTGGTAGGCTACAGTCCATTGGGCCGCAAAGTATGGGACATGACTGAGTGGCTTCACTTTCACTTTCAAGTATCTCATCTCTACTACCAAAGAAATTCAAATAGGAAAGATGCATACAGTCAAGTCATATTTTTAGTATCACAGGGAAAAACTGCCAAGGCATCTCCTAAAGTAACATTCATTACTTTGGCAAATTTGCCATAGTATAGAGCCTGTGCAAATTCAAAACTGACTGTGTCAGCACACCAGAGAGATTCTGAATTTCACTGGCAGATCCACAGTATAACCATATGTGCTTATGACTATAAGCACAAACCTAGAATGTCAATTTATTAAATTACAATTAGCAAGGGACTTCCCTGGTAGTCCAGAGGTTAAGACTCCATGCTGCCAATGCAGGGGGCCCAGGGTTCAATCCCTGGTCAGGCAACTAGGTCTCACATGCCACAACTAAGACCCGCCACAGCCAAATAAATACCTAAATAAATAATAAATACTGAAAAAATCAATCAGTAAATTAAAAATTACAATTAACAATAAGTACTCACAGAAGCACCAACATTCTAACCTGCAGAGCTCACCCACTGCCTTCCCTCTGGTAGATTCACTTGGGAAGCCAAATCATGAAAAATTGCTGAGCACATAAAAAGGGGGGAAAATTATTAGATGAATGCATTTTTAATGGCATCAGACTAAGAAAGAAAGTCCTAAAACTCTTCTGTCCATTCCTGCAGATGGGCAAATGTTGTCTTTGCAATCTTAAGTGTAGGGAAAATCATTAGAAAGCTGAGTGAATTTTTATGATCTATGTCATAAAATTTGAGTAAAAACAGCAAGTTTACTATGCAAACACAGCTCCAATACAGGTCTCCCAAAATCAATCTCCCTGTTAACCCCCGAAGCCCCACCAATACAGAAAATTTGGAAGTCCTTTTGTATCATAAACCTCAACATCTATTGGCAACTCTTGCTCTAACTCTGTCTCCTTACTAGGGATGGCCACACAGTATAACCATATGTGCTTATGACTATAAGCACAAACCTAGAATGTCAATTTATTAAATTACAATTAGCAAGGGACTTCCCTGGTAGTCCAGAGGTTAAGACTCCATGCTGCCAATGCAGGGGGCCCAGGGTTCAATCCCTGGTCAGGCAACTAGGTCTCACATGCCACAACTAAGACCCGCCACAGCCAAATAAATACCTAAATAAATAATAAATACTGAAAAAATCAATCAGTAAATTAAAAATTACAATTAACAATAAGTACTCACAGAAGCACCAACATTCTAACCTGCAGAGCTCACCCACTGCCTTCCCTCTGGTAGATTCACTTGGGAAGCCAAATCATGAAAAATTGCTGAGCACATAAAAAGGGGGGAAAATTATTAGATGAATGCATTTTTAATGGCATCAGACTAAGAAAGAAAGTCCTAAAACTCTTCTGTCCATTCCTGCAGATGGGCAAATGTTGTCTTTGCAATCTTAAGTGTAGGGAAAATCATTAGAAAGCTGAGTGAATTTTTATGATCTATGTCATAAAATTTGAGTAAAAACAGCAAGTTTACTATGCAAACACAGCTCCAATACAGGTCTCCCAAAATCAATCTCCCTGTTAACCCCCGAAGCCCCACCAATACAGAAAATTTGGAAGTCCTTTTGTATCATAAACCTCAACATCTATTGGCAACTCTTGCTCTAACTCTGTCTCCTTACTAGGGATGGCCTCATCAAAGATATTAAAGTTAGCTCTATTACTATGGCTGCCTCCCCCAAAAAAGTAATTTGGTCATTTCCCATGTTTACCTCTAGAAAACAGGTTGTTGTTTTTTAATGTCTATTCAAGGATTGAAATGAATTCAATTTGACAATGTTTTTCTTTAATTGGAAAATATCCCAGTCAAGGGACTTCCCTGGTGGTCCAGTAGTTAAGCATATGCCTTGCACTGGCAGGGGATGAGGGTTTGATCCCTGGATGGGAAACTAAGATCCCACATGATGCAAAGCGATGAAGCCCACAAGCTGCAACTACTGAGCCTGCCCACTCTGGAGCCCAAGTGCCACAACTGAGACGCAACACAGCCAGACAGAAGATAGACAACTAGATAAATATAGATCACAGTCAAGCAAATCAAGGTTTATAGCTCATCCTACAGTATCTGATGGTCAAGGAGCTATGGCTGTGCCGGCGCAGGAGGGCCGAAAGGAGCTACTCCACGTTCAAAGTCAGGAGGGGCAGCCATGAGGAGTTACCCCTCGTCCAAGGTAAGGAGCAGAGGCTGCGCTTTGCTGGAGCAACTGTGAAGAGATACCACATGTCCAAGGTAGGAGAAACCCAATAAGACAGTAGGTGTTGAGAGAGGGCATCAGAGGACAGACACACTGAAACCATAATCACAGAAAACTAATCAATCTAATCACACGGACCACAGCCTTGTCTAACTCAATGAAACTAAGCAATGCCGTGTGGGGCCACCCAAGATGGGGGAGCGGGTAATGGTGGAGAGGTCTGACATAATGTGATCCACTGGAGAAGGGAATGGCAAACCACTTCAGTATTCTTGCCTTGAGAACCCCATTAACAATATGAAAAGGCAAAATGATAGGATACTGAAAGAGGAACTCCCCAGGTAGGTAGGTGCCCAATATGCTACTGGAGATCAGTGGAGAAATAACTCCAGAAAGAATGAAGGGATGGAGCCAAAGCAAAAACAATACCCAGTTGTGGATGTGACTGGTGATAGAAGCAAGGTCCAATGCTGTAAAGAGCAATACTGCATAGGAACCCGGGACGTTACGTCCATGAATCAAGGAAAATTGGAAGTGGTCAAACAGGAGATGGCAAGAGTGAACATAGACATTCTAGGAATCAGCGAACTAAAATGGACTGGAATGGGTGAATTTAACTCAGATGACTGTTATAACTACTACTGTGGGCAGGAATCCCTTAGAAGAAATGGAGTAGCCATCAAGGTCAACAAAACAGTCTGAAATGCAGTACTTGGACGCAGTCTCAAAAACAACGGAATGATCTCTGTTCATTTCCAAGGCAAACCATTCAATATCACAGTAATCCAAGTCTTATGCCCCAACCACTAACGCTGAAGAAGCTGAAGTTGAACGGTTCTATGAATACCTACAAGACCTTTTAGAACTAACACCCAAAAAAGACGCCCTTTTCATTATAGGGGACTGGAATGCAAAAGTAGGAAGTCAAGAAACACCTGGTAACAGGCAAATTTGGCCTTGGAATACGGAATGAAGCAAAACAAAGGCTAACAGAGTTTTGCAAAAAAGAATGCACTGGTCATAGCAAACACCCTCTTCCAACAACACAAGAGAAGACTCTACACATGGACATCACCAGATGGTCAACAC
>SJYT01007845.1:231871-352846 GCA_006410635.1 Cephalophus harveyi
GGAGATCCAACCAGTCCATTCTAAAGGAGATCAGTCCTAGGTGTTCTCTGGAAGGACTGATGCTAAAGCTGAAACTCCAATACTTTGGCCACCTCATGCAGAGTTGACTCATTGGAAAAGACTCTGATGCTGGGAGGGATTGGGGGCAGGAGGAGAAGGGGACAACAGAGGATGAGATGGCTGGATGGCATCACTGACTCGATGGACATGAGTTTGAGTGAACTCCGGGAGTTGGTGATGGACAGGGAGGCCTGGCGTGCTGCGATTCATGGGGTCACAGTCAGACACGACTGAGCGACTGAACTGAACAATATCTGAAGAGTTTAGCCCCACTGGACAAAGACAAAGCTAAATACAGTACGGTGATAACAAGCTGAAGCAGAACAATTTTTCCTTCATGTGGGTCATGCTTCCTCTGGTGCTTACCCTGATTGCCCACCACTCCCTGTTGTCTTACATATCTATACTTGCCAGCTTCTGCTTGATCCTGCATGGTTTGATTTAATTCACAGATATTGTATGTATTATGGCTCAGATGGTAAAGACTCTGCCTGCAATCCAAGAGACTCAGGTTCAATCCCTGGGTCAGGAAGATCCCCTAGAGAAGAGAATGGCAACCCACTCCAGTATTCTTGCCTGAGAAATCCCATGGACAGAGGAGCCTGGTGTGCTATAGTCTATGGGGTCGTAGAGTCGGACATGACTGAGCACCTAACACTGTCACTTTCTATCTTCACTTGCACTGTGCTTTCAAGTTCTTAAGGGTGAGTTCACTGTACTGCTTAAGTTTTCCTTATATAAGTTGCACCATTCCCTCTGTTACTCTACAACCATGAAGGAAAGACAGGAAGGCAGAAAGGCAACCAGCCTACCTAGAAGTTTAAAGCGAAAGCAATCCTGGAATCCAGTTTTGGATCCCTTAAACTAAGGTCAATTAGAAGAGATCTACCACATAGTAACCGAAACCTCCTTTTTGCCACTCATTTCTAACAAAACGATGTTTTGTTTGGGGCTTAAATGCCCAAATGCCCTTTTTTCTCCCCAAATGACTATTGCTTCATTGAATAACTCTGGAGTCACAGACCATATAGATGTAAATGCCATGCTATACATCTTGTCAAGAAGGCCAGTCTTTGTGCCAGGGAAAGAACTGCTTGTCTTCGTTGCAGGAAACACAGTCCAAAGCAAATGAGGTCAGATTCAGATTGCCAAGCCAAGGGCAGGACCCTTGGAGGCCACAAAGAGATTGCAGAGGTTGATTAGAAGAAAGGAAGAGGGCAGGGCTGGATTCATAGGCATGTGACCCGTGTGTGTGGCTGAACAAATTCCCATGTTTAGAAGGGCATACTTGGTTTAATGCTGAGCTGTCCTTGTCTTGTAATTTGTTACAATTGTTTTAATTTGAAAAGGGGCCATGAATTTTCCTTTTACACTGGGCTCTGCATATATAGCTAGTGCTTGGGATAGAGTAGGGAGATATATTTACAGAAAGCTTCATAGGATAGTTTCATGGGGTAGAAATGGAAGAGTGAAATCTAGAAATATAGACCAATGGAACAAGATAGAAAGCTCGGAAACAAACCCATGCACCTATGTGTACTTTATTTTTGACAAAGGAGGAAAAAATATACAATGGGGCAAAGACAGCCTCTAAAATAAATGGTGCTGGGAAAACTGGACAGCTACATGTAAAAGAATGAAATTAGAACACTTGCTAACACCATTCACAAAGATAAACTCAAAATGGATTAAAGACCTAAATGTAAGACCAGAAACTATAAAACTCTTAGAGAAAACATAGGAAGAATACTCGATGACATAAATGAAATCAATATCCTCTGTGACCCACCTCCTAGAGTAACAGAAATAAAACAAAAGTAAACAAGTGGGACTTAAAAGCTTTTGCACAGCAAAGAAACTATAAGCAAGGTGAAAAGACAACCCTCAGAATGGGAGAAAATAATAGCAAATGAAACAACTGACAAAGGATTGATTTCCNATCAATATCCTCTGTGACCCACCTCCTAGAGTAACAGAAATAAAACAAAAGTAAACAAGTGGGACTTAAAAGCTTTTGCACAGCAAAGAAACTATAAGCAAGGTGAAAAGACAACCCTCAGAATGGGAGAAAATAATAGCAAATGAAACAACTGACAAAGGATTGATTTCCAAAATATGCAAGCAGCTCATACAACTCAAGGCCAGAAAAACGAACAACCCAATCAAAAAGTGAGAAAAAGACCTAAACAGACATTTCTCCAAAGAAGACATACAGATGGCTAAAGATGCTCAATATTGCTCATTATTAGAGAAATGCAAATCGAAACTACAGTGAGACATCACCCCACACCTGTCAGGATGGCCATCATCAAAAAGTCTACAAACAATAAATGCTGGAGAGGGTGTGGAGAAAAGGGAACGCTCTTGCACTGTTGGTGGGAAAGTAAATTGATACAGCCACTGTGGAAGATGGTATGGAGATTCCTTTAAAAACTAGGAATAAAATCACCATATGACCCAGCAATTCCACTCCTAGGCATATACCCTGAGGAAACCAAAATTGAAAAAGACACATGTATCCCATTGTTCATTGTAGCACTATTTACAATAGCTAGAACATGGAAGCAACCTAGATGTCCATCCACAGATGAATGGATAAAGAAGTTGTGGTACATATACACAATACAATACTACCTAGCCATAAAAAGGAACTCCTTGAGTCAATTCTAATGAGGTGGATAAACCTAGAATCTATTATACAGAGTGAAGTAAGCCAGAAAGAGAAATGTAAATATCATATTTAATACATATATACAGAATCTAGAAAAATTTACTGAAGAACCTATTTACAGGGCAGCAATGGAGAAACAGACATAGAGAATAGTCTTGTGGACATGGGGAGAGGGGATGGGAAGATGAGATGTATGGAACGAGTAGCATGGAAACTTACATTACCATATGCAAAATAGATAGCCAATGGGAATTTGCTGTAAGGCTTAGGAAACTCAAACAGGGGCTCCATATCAACCTAGAAGGGTGGGATGGGGAGGGAGATGAGAGGGAGGTTCCAAAGGGAGGGGATATATCTATACCTATGGCTGATTCATGTTGAGATTTGACAGAAAACAACAAGTCTGTAAAGCAATTATCCTTCAATAAAAAATAAATTTTTTTTAAAAGTTAATTCAGACCACTTACAGGTTAATTTTTAATCATGTGGCCAGTGATGAAAAACCAGATTCTCCCTGGTTATTTAAACAGAAACCATGTTTAAATAAGTACATTCCAATGCACCTAATATTCAGCCCTCTTGGGTGCTGTCCAAGGTAGGTACACGCTATAGCTGGTACTGTTCAACAGAACCCCATTTCCAACACCAGTTTCCAGCATGGAACAGGAATTTGGAAAATGCTTTGCTGATTTATAATCTTTGCTAAAGTGGGCAATTAGAAAGTTTCTTTAAATAGTCCCTAAACACTCTTATTGTAACCTTAGGCATGTTTACAAGTAGCAAACTCAAAGCTATTTTTAAACTATTTAAACTAGTTTTGAAATTACATAAGAAAACATACCATCAAGATTCATCAGAAAATAATCTGGAGTACACTTTTGGGGTCTTAATTTTCCCCACTGTAGAATGCGTTACTGTAGACTGAGGATGTGATCTCAATTATCAATCTCACGTGAATCTTGAGGCTGAAAAATTCATCAATAAATGTAAAGACTAATTTTCAGAGCAAAGAAGTATAATTATGGTTTGACTTGTTTCTCTTTTATGTGAATCCAAGCTCCTCTATTCCATTTAGAAAATGAAATGCTAGACTTTTAGGGTGTCTTGGGGGGCTTCCCAGGTGGCTCTAGTGATAAAGAACCCGTCTGCAAATGAAGGAGATGTAAGAGATACACAGGTTTGGTCCCTGGGTTGGGAAGATTCCCTGCAGGGGGGCATGGCAACCCACCCCAGTATTCTTGCCCGGAGAATCCCATGGACAGAGGAGCCCAGTGGTCTACAGTCCATAGGGTCACAACACGACTGAAGCAACTTAGCAGCAGCAGGGTACTGTGGGAATAATAAAAACCCTCTCACTCCCAGGGAAAAGTTTATAAATTACTTCCCTCTGTAGTTTTACCCTACCTCAAATTTAATGCCTCCATAGGAAAATTCATATGGTTTTCCTTTCTGATCTAGTACCAGATTGTGATTTAGAACCCAGGGTCAAAAATCCTTCCTTGGGAAGGTTACAGGAGGATTACATGAGCTAATCATCATAAGGACTACAGCTGTCTGTTGACATTCAATAAATAGCAAAAGGATAATGAGAATGATGATGAGCACAGGACAAATCTTTAAGTGTCATTTTAAATGAAGCTAAAAAAAAAAACACATTGTACCCCAAGAAATGCCTAACAGCGAGGAAGCAAAGTTTACCCAGCCAAGATTCATCGTGCCAGGCTTCTGAAATTCCTTCTTGTTTTCTCAACTCACCTAAGAATTACAGTCCTGTTTATATGGCAGGTCAATCCACTTGTGTTTCCCAGGCTGAGAAACAGCTGTCAGGCTGCAGCTTCACAGGCTGAGGTGCAGCATGTGTGAAGGACACTCTGCTGTGTTAAGGAACACAGTATGGAAAAGTATGCAGGTGATGGGACCAAAGCCTGAGATTTCTGCTCTCTTTAAAGAACTGGAAAATATCTGTATATTCATCCTGCACCTCCCACTCCCTCATAAACCAAAGTTGCTGCTGCTCTCTTAATAACTCTACCTCCCAAACCCTTCTTAAAGCTCAACCATATCTCTGTCAACTGATGAATCGAGCTGACAGGCTACAAATGAAATCCTTTTTAGCCTGTCTACCTGCAGGATGCCAAAGGAGTAGTTAGTGAGGCAAGAAGGGAAGAGGAGGCTCCCCAATCAGGAGGGGGAAAAAGCCATCTTTTACAGATAGATGGAAAAGAGGAAACTATTTGACGTCCACCTAAAAAACATGAAAGCAAAAGTGCCTTCCTCTCGGGGAGTTGAGTTAGTTGTCTGGCAGTCTCCTTAACCACAGTCTTGCCTTGTTTTAATTAGAGGAATGTGAGAGGAAGGAGAATCTAAGCAAGTGAGAAGTGGAACAAAGCCTGGGAAGGCCACTTCTAATAGCTATTTGTGGACTGAAAAGTAAGGTGGGTAAATGCCAGGCGTCCTCCCCTCTCTCATCCTGTTCACACATTCATGTAGCACATTTACTGACCACTTACTGACGCCGAATACCACAGAAGCTGTCAAGGACACAGAGAACAAGAACTGAGACCCTATCCTCCAGGAGAAGGGTATTGATAAACAAAAACAAGGAAGGAGAACATTCCAGGTTTAAAAACAACAACATTTAACTGGTAGGAAAAATAACATATGCAGAGGTAGCTAGCAAGTGCAGAACATATTCTGGAAGACTGAGGAGACCTGATACTTCTGCTTGCTCTTCGTTGAGCCAGTAAATAACATGTATCATGTTTTCACTGTGCAACATCCCTGCCCTGGAATTAGTTGTTGTTCAGTCACTAAGTTGTGTCCAACTCTTTGTGACCCTATGGACTGTAGCATGATAAGCTTCCCTGTCCTTCACTATCTCCTGGAGTTCACTCAAACTCCTGTCCATTGAGTTGGTGATGCCATCCAACCATTTCACCCACTGTTGCCCCTTTTCCTCCTGCCCTCAATCTTTCCCAGCATCAGTCTTTTCCAATGAGTTGATTCTTCACATCAGGTGGCCAAAATACTGGAGCTTCAGCTTCAGTAACAGTCCTTCCAATGAATATTTAGGGTTGATTGCCTTAGGATTGACTGGCTTGATCTCTATGCTGTCCAAGGGACTCTCAAGAATCTTCTCCAGTACCACAGTTTGAAAGCATCAGTTCTTTGCTGCTCGGTCTCCTTTAAGGTCGAATTCTCACATCATCTGTGACTACTGGAAAAATCATATCATTGACTACACAGACCTTTGTCAGAAAAGTGATGTCTCTGTTTTTTCCTTCTAATTACTGGTCTCCTTTATTAAACTAAAAATGGCAATTCTATTGGAAGTACAAAGATTCAGACTCCAATGTTTGAGTGAAGGGCAGTTTCTTTTCAGTTACACATCTCTCTCAGGGTATCTCGATATTTTCTACTTAGCTGTTTTGGTAGACTTGGCTATAAATAAAAGGTGTTTAGGACATTGTCCTTTGGTTTAGTTTTTAGTAGTCCTACCTAACTCTGTATGCTGAAAGGTTTTCTATTCTTGAAGTTACAGCAAGCTATGGAATCTAAGGAAATAATGAAGGAGATCTAAGGACTGTGGGTGGGCGGAGCACAAAGGGGGTCCATTATCATATGTTCCAGATATGAATGTGGTTCACTCCTTATCAAAATTAATAATCCCTACACACCCCCAGTACCACCTGCTACACCCTCTCAATATGCTTGGTTTTATCCCTAGTACCCATCACTATCCAACCTATCCTACTTTTTATTAATTTATCTATCTATAATCCACTTGACCCTTCTGAAGACAGGGGATTTTTCTTTTTTATCACCACTGCATCTCTATCATCCATAATAGTACCTGGCTTAGAGTAGGCATTTAATAAGTACTTGTTGAACGCATGCTGAATAAATGAATTCTATGGGACAGTCCCAATTCTAAACACTCGGGCACACTGTCCCCATAAACATAACCCTACCTACATCATATGTCCTGATTTAGAGTTTGGCAACTATGGTCAAGACAAAATATACATCTGTGTAAGTAAAGTAGCTTAATACCTGCTATTCATAGCTCAAAGCATTTTATTATCTGCCATTTGTTCATAAGTTCATACTTACACAGCATCAAGCAGTACTAACCTACTAACCCACATGGTTTCTACACACATTAATCTACACTTAATTAATCACATTAAGCCATTAGTCAATGGGTGAGGTGCAGAAGCCTGTGTGAAAACACAGCTTAATAGCCATGCCTTTGCCAAATGTGTTATTTGGCCATGTTTATACTTTAAGTGCTATATCTCCAAGTGTCTTCTCTAAAAGTAGAAGTCTTTCTGGACACAATAGTATGCATGCATTTTTTTCCCCCAGTTCTGCCACTCTTACCCTTGGAATTTAAAATAGACACCTTACACCAAAATTCTTTCCCAGTAGGCATTTTGTATACGAACGCACACATAGGGACTTCCTTGCTAGTCTTTGGAACTCTTCATTCAAATGGGCGTATCTTTCCCTTTCTCCTTTGCTTTTTGCTTCTCTTCTTTTCACAGCTATTTGTAAGACCTCCCCAGACAGCCATTTTGCTTTTTTGGCATTTCTTTTCCACGGGGATGGTCTTGCGCCCCGTCTCCTGTACAATGTCACGAACCTCCGTCCATAGTTTATCAGGCACTCTATCAGATCTAGTCCCTTGAATCTATTTGTCACTTCCACTGTATAATCAATAGGGATTTGATTTAGGTCATACCTGAATGGTCTACTGGTTTTCCCCACTTTCTCCAATTTCAGTCTGACTTTGGCAATAAGGAGTTCATGATCTGAGCCAGAGTCAGCGCCCGGTCTTGTTTTTGCTGACCGTATAGAGCTTCTCCATCTTTGGCTGCAAAGAATATAATCAATCTGATTTCGGTGTTGACCATCTGGTGATGTCCATGTGTAGAGTCTTCTCTTGTGTTGTTGGAAGAGGGTGTTTACTATCACCAGTGCATTTTCTTGGCAAAACTCTATTAGTCTTTGTCCTGCTTCATTCTGTACTCCTAGCCAAATTTGCCTGAAACTCCAGCTGTTTCTTGACTTCCTACTTTTGCATTCCAGTCCCCTATAATGAAAAGGACATCTTTTTTGGGTGTTAGTTCTAGAAGGTCTTGTAGGTCTTCATAGAACCATTCAAATTCAGCTTCTTCAGTGTTACTAGTCAGGGCATAGACTTGGATTACCATGATATTGAATGGTTTGCCTTGGAAATGAACAGAGATCATTCTGTCGTTTTTGAGACTGCATCCAAGTACTGCATTTGGGACTCTTTTGTTGACCATGATGGCTACTCCATTTTATCTAAGGGATTCTTGCTCACAGTAGTAGATATAATGGTCATCTGAGTGAAATTCACCCATTCCAGTCCATTTTAGTTCACTGATTCCTAAAATGTCAGTGTTCACTCTTGCCATCTCCTGTTTAATCACTTCCAATTTGCCTTGATTCACACAACTAACATTCCAGGTTCCTATGCAATATTGCTGTTTACAGAATCAGACCTTGCTTCCATCACCAGTCACATCCACGACTGGGTGTTGTTCTTGCTTTGGCTCCATCTCTTCATTCTTTCTGGAGTTATTTCTCCACTGATCTCCAGTAGCATATTGGGCACCTACCGACCTGGAAAGCTCATCTTTCAGTGTCCTATCTTTTTTGCCTTTTCATACTGTTCATGGGGTTCTCAAGGCAAGAATACTGAAGTGGTTTGCCATTCCCTTCTCCAGTGGACCACATTTTGTCAGAACTCTCCACCATGACCCATCCGTTTTGGGTAGCCCTACACAGTATAGCTCATAGTTTCATTGGGTTAGATGAGGATGTGGTCCATGTAATTAGATTGGTTAGTTTTCTGTGATTGTGGTTTTTAGTCTGTCTGCTCTCTGGTGCAGAAGGATAAGAAGCTTATGGAAGCTTTCTGGTGGGAGAGACTGACTGAGGGGGAAACTGGGTCTTGTTCTGATGGGCAGAGCCACACTCAGTAGATCTTTAATCCAATTTTCTGTTGATGGGTGGAGCTGTGTTCCCTCCCTGCTATCTACCTGGGTGCAAACTATGGTGGAGGTAATTAAGATAAATGGTGACCTCCCTCAAAATATCCCATGCAAGTACTGCTACACTCAGTGCCCCCAACACTGCAGCAGGCCACCACCGACCCACGCCTCTGACAGAGACTCCCAGACGCCCACAGGCAACTCCGGGACAGTCTCCTGTGGGATCACTGCTCTTTTCTCCTGGGTCCTGGTGCACAAGGTTCTGCTGTGCCCTCCAAGAGTCTATTTCCCAGTTCTGTGTAAGTTCTGGCAGCTCTATGGTATATGGAATAGCAAGGAGAGATAAGAAAGCCTTCTTCAGTGATCAGTGCAAAGTAATAGAGGAAAACAACAGAATGGGAAAGACTGGAGATCTCTTCCAGAATATTAGAGATACCAAGGGAACATTTCATGTAAAGATGGGCTCAATAAAGGACAGAAATAGTATGGACCTAACAGAAGCAGAAGATATTAAGAAAAGGTGGCAAGAATACACAGAAGAAGTGTACAAAATAGATCTTCATGACCCAGATAATCATAATGCTGTGATCACTAATCTAGAGCCAGACATCCTGGAATGCAAGGTCAAGTGGGCCTTAAAGAGGATCACTACGAACAAAGCTAGTGGAAGTGATGGAATTCCAGTTGAGCTATTTCAACTCCTAAAAGATGATGCTATGAAAGTGCTGCACTCAATATGCCAGCAAATTTGGAAAACTCAGCATCGGCCACAGGACTGGAAAAGGTCAGTTTTCATTCCAATCCCAAAGAAAGGCAATGCCAAAGAATGCTCAAACTACCACACAATTGCACTCATTTCATATGCTAGTAAAGTAATGCTCAAAATTCTCCAAGCCAGGCTTCAGCAATACATGAACCGTGAACTTCCAGATGTTCAAGCTGGATTGAGAAAAGGCAGAGGAACCAGAGATCAAATTGCCAACATCTGCTGGATCATGGAAAAAGCAAGAGAGTTCCAGAAAAACATGGAACTTTATTGACTATGCCAAAGCCTTTGACTGTGTGGATCACAATAAGCTGTGGAAAATTCAGAAAGAGATGGGAATACCAGACCACCTGACCTGCCTCCTGAGGAATCTGTATGCAGGTCAAGAAGCAGCAGTTTGAACTGGACATGGAACAACAGACTGGTTCCAAATAAGAAAAAGAGTACGTCAAGCCTGTATATTGTCACCGTGCTTATTTAACTTCGATGCAGAGTACATCATGAGAAACACTGGGCTGGATGAAGCATAAGCTGGAATCAAGATTGCTGGGAGAAATATCAATAACCTCAGATATGCAGATGACACCACCCTTATGGCAGAAAGTGAAGAGGAACTTAAGAGCCTCTTGATGAAAGTGAAAGAGGAGAGTGAAAAAGTTGGCTTAAAGTTCAACATTAAGAAAACAAATATTATGGCATCTGGTCCCATCACTTCATGGAGAAACAGTGGAAACATTGACAGACTTTATTTTGGGGGGGCTCCGAAATAACTGCAGATGGTGATTGCAGCCATCAAATTAAAAGATGCTTACTCCTTGGAAGGAAAGTTATGACCAACCTAGACAGCATATTAAAAGGCAGAGACATTACTTTGCCAAATCTAGTCAAGGCTATGGTTTTTCCAATAGTCATGTATGGATGTGAGAGTTGGACTATAACGAAAGCTGAGCATCGAAGAATGGATGCTTTTGAACTGTGGTGTTGGAGAAGACTCTTGAGAGTCCCTTGGACTGCAAGGAGATCCAACGACACCATTCCAAAGAAAATCAGCCCTGAATGTTCATTGGAAGGACTGATGTTGAAGCTGAAACTCCAAAACTTTGGCCACCTGAAACGAAGGACTGTCTCATTTGAAAAGACCTTGACGCTGGGAAAGATTGAAGGTGGGAGGAGAAGGGGACGGGATTGAAGGTGGGATTGAAGGTGGGAAGAGGATGAGATGGTTGGATGGCATGACCAATTCAATGAGCATGTTTTTGAGTAAACCCCAGGAGTTGGTGATAGACAAGGAAGCCTGGTGTGCTGTGGTCCATAGGGTCACAAAGAGTCAGATACAACTGAGCGACTGAACTGAATTGACTGATAGAGACTTCCCAGATGGCTCAGTAGTAAAGAATCCACCTGCAGTGCAAGAGATCCAGCTTCTATCCCTGGGTTTGGAAGACCCCCTGGAGAAGGGCATGGCTACCCACTCCAGTATTCTTGGCTGGTAAATCCCATGGACAGAGGAGCCTGGCAGGCTACAGTCCATGGGGTCGCAAAGAGATGGACACAACTAAGCAACCAAGTGCACACACACATATTTCTAAAAGAGGGGGGAAGGGAGAGAGTATCAAGAAGGAAGACTATTGTCACTTCCAATTAAGCCTCTTTAAACATTAAGATTTTTAAAAGAAAAAAAAAAAAAATCAGCCCATGAAAAAGAATCTCTGGGGAAGAACAGGATTTCTGCTGCAAACCAGCCCTCGCAGAGGCTGATCATATTTGCAGAGGCAAAAGTCCATTATTTCCCCAACAACTTCAGAAATATTATTCTCTGGACAAAGGACCAGAGAGGGAGGGAGGGGGAACTGTCCTCCTTCTAAATGGGGAAGGAAAGCAGCCAAGTAAAAAGTGCTGGAGAAAGAACAATGGCCTCCTGGTGAGAAAGTGTGTTAAGTAGGTTGGTATTGGATCCACATTTTGTTGCATACAAATCCATCACTGTTCCTTTGTATTTTCTTTTCCTTTTCTTTCCCTCTTTTTTTCTGCCCCCCCCACCCCCCCCCCCCCCCCCCCCCCCGCCTCCTCTTCTCCACTTTTTTTTTTTTGTTTCCCGCCCTATTCACTATTATTGTCATCTCATGTGAGTTTTTTTAAACCATGATGTATTTGCTCAATTATCTGTAGACCTACAGCCTCTTCATCAAATTAGCTGATCTCTATTTATAGCTGTTAATTCTATACAGGAGATCTAATGAAATTTCCTGAGAGTGAGAAAACTAAGTAAATTTTGTGTTGCTGTTTTTGACCCAAAGATTGTTGTCACTAGCCAAAAATTTGTTTCAATGAGTGTTATATCTTTTTAAAAAGATAGTACTTTTCAAAAAGAAAAACTGGGCTGAGTAGGATCAGGAGATAACATTTCCACAATTTCCTTCACTCTCTACTTCAAGATCATATTATCTTAAAAAATTAATTTTGAGAGACAAAAAGATAGAATAAACCTAAACAGACTCTGAATAATGATTCTATCAGGAAGGGAAGTCATCTGTACCTGGTAAGTATAATTGCAAAAAATGCACTGATATATCACCAGCAATTAATATCTAAAACTGTCAAAGAAACTCAACTATAATACTCAGTACTCCAGTGTGATGTTTTTGTTGTTCACAGTAACACATTTTCATAGCAACTATGAAACAAAACATTTAATTTCATTTACTATACTGAATTTATCCATTGTCCTAATGGCTTCTAATGATATTAGAAAGTGTAATAAAGAAAAAATAAAAACATATAGCATCATTAAGCCAAGGTCTAACAAAGACCCCAATCACATTCTGAGCAATGGATCAAAATCTATGTTAGGGCTTCCCTGGTGGCTCAGTAGTAAAGAATCTGCCTGCCAATGCAGGTGACAAGGGTGCGATCCCTGGGCTGGGAAGACTCCACATGCCATGGAACAACTAAGCCTGTAAGTTGCAACTCCTGAAGCCTACATGCCTAGAGTCCACGCTCCACAACAAGAGAAAGCAATGAGAAGTCTGCCCACCACAATTAGAGAGTAGCCCCCACTCACTGCAACTGAAGTTTCAAAAGTCTAAACAGAAAGACAAGTTCTTACCTAGAACAGTCAAAGGTTGATGAAACAACCAGAATGAGAATTAATACTAAACCCTGCTCATCTGGCAGAACTTGACTGTATCCTGCCCTGTTTTAAAGCTGTTACTAGGTGAGTTAAGGGTTCGCCAAAGTCAACCAGTCAAAAAGAATTTAGAAGCCTTTGTGCACTTCTCTTCCAACTGATGATGAATTATTTCACAAGACCAATGGCTCAAAAAAAGTGTCATGGATGATACTGGCTCAAAAGTGTCAGAGCTGTTTTAACAGTCAAATATTCTTATCTTCCTTCTTGTCTTGTCATACTCTACTGACTCGATCAGCCCTGCCAGTTAAAATAATGAGGGAGTTAAACATTAGCTAAGAGTGCTACTCTAAGTGACTTTGAAAAAGCTACTTAACTTCTCCAACCTGTTCCTCTGTCTGGGAAATGGGGAAAAATAATACTTGTCTCACTGAGTGGGAGGATGCAGTAACACATTAAAGCAGGACTTCCCTGGCAGTCCAGTGATACTGTGACAAAGTCAATAAAGACTTTAAAAATGATCCACAACAAAAAATCTTTTAAAAAAGGCATGAAAGCATTTAAGACAATCCAGACATATAGTACAAGCAATCAGTGTAAATGGCTGCTGTTGTTACCAGCATTTTTTGGTTAAACCATTAAAAATGTCATTTTTTAGACAGCTACATGCAAAAGAATCAAACTGGACTACCTTCATACCATATACAAAAATAAACCCAAAGTGCTGTAAAGACTTAAGTGAAAGATCTGGAATCATGAAGTTCCTAGAAGAAAACAGGCGGTATGCTCTTTGATGTCAGTCCTAGCCATGTATTTTTGGATACGTCTCCTCAGGCAAGGGAAACAAAAACAAGAATAAATAAATAAGATGACATCAAACTAAAAAGCTTCTGTACAGCAAAGGAAACTGTCAATAAAACAAAAAGGCCACTTACTGAACAGGAGCAGATATTTGCAAATATCTCAATATCCAAAATATACAAAGAACTCATACAACTCAAAATCAAAAGAAAAAACAGGCCAACTAAAAATGAACACAGGATCTGAGTAGACAGTTTTCCAGAGAAGACATACAGATGACTAACGGGCACATGAAAAGACACTCAACATCATTAATTATCAGGAAAATGAAAACCAAAGCCACAAGGAGATACCACCTCACACCTATCAGAATGACTACCATCAAAATGACAACAAATAACAAGTGTTGACAATGATATGGAGAAAAAGGAAGCCTGTTGGTGGGAATGTAAACTGGTGCATACCATAGAAAATAGCTTGGAGGTTGCTCAAAAAATTAAAAATAGAACTACCATCAGTTCAGTTCAGTTCAGTCGCTCAGTCGTGTCCGACTCTTTGCGACCCCATGAATTGCAGCACGCCAGGCCCCCCTGTCCGTCACCAACTCCCGGAGTTCACTCAGACTCGCATCCATCGAGTCCGTGATGCCATCCAGCCATCTCATCCTCTGTCGTCCCCTTCTTCTCCTGCCCCCAATTCCTCCCAGCATCAGAGTCTTTTCCAATGAGTCAACTCTTCGCATGAGGTAGCCATAATCCAGCAATTCCATTTCTGGGTACTTTTCCAAGAAAAACAAAAACACTAATTCAAAAAGATAACATACACTTCAGTGTTCACTGCAGCATTATTTATAACAGCCAAGATATGGAAGCAGCCTACGTGGCCATCCATGCTGCTGCTGCTGCTGCTAAGTCACGTCAGTCGTGTCCTACTCTGTGCGACCCCAGAGACGGCAGCCCACCAGGCTCCCTCGTCCCTGGGATTCTCCAGGCAAGAACACTGGAGTGGGTTGCCATTTCCTTTTCCAATGCATGAAAGTGAAAAGTGAAAGTGAAGTCACTCAGTCATGTCCGGCTCTTAGCGACCCCATGGACTGCAGCCCACCAGGCTCCTCCATCCATGGGATTTTCCAGGCAAGAGTACTGGAGTGGGTTGCCATTGCCTTCTCCGAAAATGGGACTAAGCAATGAAAAATGGGACTAAGCAACTGATAAAACCAATAATTTGGATAAACTGCAAAAAACATTATTATGCTGGGCAAAAGAAGTCTGACACAAAGGAGTGCATACTGTTAGGAGCCCATTGACATGAAGTTCAAGAACAGGCAAAACAAATTTGTACCAGTAGAAGTCAAAACAGTTTTATCAGAATACAGATTCTGTAAGCAAAGGAGTATGAGAGAACTTTCTGGAGTGCTGGAAATGCTCTATATTTTCATGTAAATATGGTACATGCATATGTAAAGTATTCTTCAAGGTGGACATTTAAAATTTTTGCTACTTACTGGATATGACATATACCTCAGAGTACACACAAAAATCCATTATATATAAACCAGAATGGTTAACTGAACAGATTGACAATTCCAAGGCTTGGCAAAGACATGGAATAATAGGAATTCTCATACACTGCTGATGAATGGATAAAGAGGATGTGGTGTGTGTTAACAAACTGGTGGTTATCAAAGGAAAGGGAGTGGGGGGGTGGGGATAAGTGAAATAGGTGAGGGAGATTAAGAGACACAAACTTCCAGCTATACAATAGATGTCATGGGGATGTAATGTACAGCATAGGGGACATAATCACTAATATCATAATAATTTTGTATGGTGACCAATATTAACTAGACTTATCATAGTGATCATTTTGTAATGCACAAAAATATCAAACCACTAAGTTGTTCATCTGATATTAATACAATATTGTAATCAGTTATAATTCAATTTTAAAATGTCATTTCTATAGGGCAAAATGGCCTAATATTGGCAATTTCATATGGTTCACCCCAAAATTTACATTAATTATGATCAATTTATTCACATTAATAACAGTAGTAGTACTAACAAAGATTTTTGACTTCTTACAGTCCTACTTTAGGTTCCAAAATATTCTCATTTTAGTTTGGAAATGTAGACAGATAGAAACTATTCTATTGCAAGTGCCTCTCTATTGATCAGTCTTCCCAAAAAGTTGTGTCAAAGTAAGGAAAGCCAGGCTACATCAGGATGCAAAACATTACAAAAGAATGAGATGACCACAAGATTTTTTGCTCTTATATAGTTTAACCATTTGAGCCACTGCCATGCTTATGACACTGTCCTAGGTCCTGGAGCCTAGGAATTCAAATTAAGTAAAGTTAAAAGAAAACATGGAAGTTTAGATACCTCAAAAGTAAGAATTTCAAAAACAAGCATGAGTTCAAGGAAAATAAAATGAGGCCCAAAGGAGAAGGGAACATGTAAAACTACAGGACTAAAAAAATGTTTATGTATTTAATATTTTTTATTAAAAATAAATATATGTTATTTCTCTGAGCCCTTCTGTAACGGAGCTTTGATTTGCAGCCACCATCCTAGTGATGTAGGTGCACTGAGCCATCCGCACCCTCACATTTGGTTCCCCTTATGTCCAAATGCCCACTTTGTCAGGTGGGAGCCAGGGTTAAAAGGGCAGAGTTTGGCTCTAGAATGAGTAAGGGAACTGATACCCATAGGATTCTAGCCCATGACTTTTCTCTCATAAGGGAACTCCCTGCGCTAATCACAAACTAACTGAGCTAAAATGTGTTTAAAATATCATCAACTTTATGATTTAGTACTTTAACAAGCACTCATAAATAACCCTTTTGAAATTTAATTAGAATCTTAAATCTAGATGTGAACTGCATAATAAAAATGAGAGCTCTCCTGGTCTCTGAATATCATGCGCACAAAGATTCAAACAAACCAACTTTAGAGTAAACGTGGTCAACTACACTAAATAGTGTCATTGTCAAGGGTTCCAATATTAGAATGCCTAGATTTAAATCTCAAACTTAGTAGCTACAGTACCTTAAACAAATTATTTAACCATTTTGTGCCTCACTTTCATCATCTCTATGAAAATAGGGGTCACTATTAAGGCTACCTTATAGCACTCTTGTGAGAATTAAATGATCTGATATACAAAAAGTACCTAGCAAAGTACCTGGCACATAGGAAATGTTGACAAAATGGTAGCAGTTAGTTAGTATTATGGTCATACTAATTACTCTGGTGATATCTATACTAATAATGATGTTATGAATATAGAAAATTAATGATGAACATTAGAAAGAATCATTATATACTATATATATTTTATTTTATGGGACTCCAAAATCACTGCAGACGGTGACTGCAGCCATAAAATCAGAAGATGCTTGCTCCTTGCAAAGAAAGTTATGACAAACCTAAACAGTTTATTAAAAAGCAGAGACATCACTTTGCCAACAAAGGTCTGTATTAGTAAAAGTTATGGTTTTTACTAGTAGTCATGACGGATGGGAGAGTTGAGCCATAAAGAAGGCTGAGTGGTGAAGAATTGATGCTTTCGAACTGTAGAGCTGGAGAAGACTCTTGAGAGTCCCTTGGACTGCAAGGACATCTAACCAGTTAACCCTAAAGGAAAACAACCCTGAATATTCATTGAAAGGACTGATGCTAAAGCTGAAGCGCCAATATTTTGGCCACCTGAGGCAAAGAGCTGACTCACTAGAAGACTCTGATGCTGGGAAAGATTGAAGGCAAAAGGAGAACGGGGCAGGAGAGGATGAGATGTTTGGATGACATCACCAACTCAAGGGACACAAATTTTTTTTTATTATTTTTTTACTTTACAATATTATATTGGTTTTGCCATACATTGACATGAATCCACCATGGGTGTACATGTGTTCCCCATCCTGAACCCCCCTCCTGCCTCCCTCCCAATCCCATCCCTCTGGGTCATCCGAATGCACCAGCCCTGAGTACCCTGTATCATGCATCAAACCTGAACTGGTGATTTGTTTCACTTGTGATAATTTACATGTTTCAATGCCATTCTCCCAAATCATCCCGCCCTTGCCCTCTTTCACAGAGTCCAAAAGACTGTTTTATACATTTGTGTCTTGCTGTCTCGCATACAGGGTTATTGCTACCATTTTTCTAAATTCTATATGTATGCGTTAGTATACTGTATTGGTGTTTTTCTTTCTGGCTTACTTCACTCAAGATAAGTCCACGCACCTATGGACACCTTATCTTTGACAAAGGAGGCAAGAATATACAATGGAGAAAAGACAATCTCTTTAACAAGTGGTGCTGGGAAAACTGATCAACCACTTGTAAAAGAATGAAACTAGATCACTTTCTAACACCATACACAAAAACAAACTCAAAATGGATTAAAGATCTAAATGTAAACCAGAAACTATAAAACTCCTAGTGGAGAACATAGGCAAAACACTCTCCGACATAAATCACAGCAGGATCCTCTGTGACCCACCTCCCAGAATATTGGAAATAAAAGGGACACAAATTTGAGCAAACTGTAGGAGACAGTGAAAAACAGGGGAGCCTGATGAGCTGCTGTCCATGGGGTCACAAAGAGTCAGACACAACTTAGCAAATGAACACACACACACACAACATATAAAGAGAAAAAGTATAACCATTTACAATTTTTCACAACAGATTAAGAGCCTCAACATTACTTTATACTAATATACCACTCATCAACTACTTTTAAAAATGCCCTCACTCTAGCCATCTGTAACCAAGAAGAATATTAAAAAAGATCAAGCAAGTAAACAGATGAAAAAAGAAAACAACACTGGTTTTCTGTAAATTAGAACTCCCTCCAACTTTGTCTCATCAAAGGCTATTCTGGCAACCATCCAGGCAGCCAGTGCCTGTACAAATTATGCATGCTAATTTATTTAAATCAAACTAATCTTATTCTCTTGAGATTAGAGAAGACAGTTCCATCTTATTGTTATGAATAGTGATATTTTTTACTTTGTCTTCTAAGATTCACTTTTCATATTCCTTTTGTCTCACAGGTTTTTGTCTATTTTCTCTCCTTGATCTCATGTTATTTTCCTTAAACATAGCTTTTTTTCTAGACATTCTAATTCAACTTTCCTTAATTTAATCTTCAAGTTATTTATCTCAGGCTTCCCTGGTGGCTCAGGGATTAAGAATCTGCCTGCCAATGCAGGAGACCTGAATTCAATCCCTGAATTGGGAAGATCCCCTGGAGAGGAAAATGGCAACCCACTCCAGTATTCTCGCCTGGAGAATCCCAGGGACAGAGGAGCCTGATGGGCTGCCGTCTATGGGGTCGCAGATTCAGAGCCAACTGAAGCAATGTAACAGAAGCAGCAGCTTTTAGAAAGATTTCAAAAGAATGACAACTGTGTTGGGTGATTTCTCCTTAATGTTAAATAGTTTATAATTAACACTGTTATCAAAATGTGCAAAAATAAACATATACACACAGTATTATGAATCTTTTTAAAATTTCATTTTTTTAAAAAGCCCAGAAGACTTTGTGGTATAATGGGATGAAAACAACCTTTGTAGCCAAAGTTCTAATTCAGCCTTCAGCTTTTTGGTCCTAAAGCTATCAAGGGAATTAAATAAAATTACAGAGGTAATATATTTAGTGCAGTACCAGACATCCAGTAATGGTTCAAAAAATAACAATACCATTACTATTAAATGAAGGCATATTAGGTACATAATTCATATTGTATCCTCCTCAAATTGTTCTAGAATATAATGGAATTAAAAATAAAAAAATGAAACAACAAATAATGAAAAGAGAAGTCAATAACAACAAAATCGTGGAAGCTTGTAAATAGATGGATGAGTCATAACTAACCTACCAGAGCTGACAAAGCCAATCCTAAGTCCTTCACAGGACTCTTAACTGTACTGTTTCAAACTACAGCTAAGTATTTATTATAGTTTTATTATTATTGAAACATTCCTATCTTTAAAACACCAGCTAAACAGAAAAGTTTTTAAGATTATTCATGAAAACTGCAATCATTGCTTCTGACAGTATAGGACAAGAATACTGGAGACAAGGATTCTAATATATTTCAATTGTTTTAAACTACAGAATTAAAGAAAAATATGAATAGGATTGGGTCTGCTGCTGCTAAGTCACTTCAGCCGTGTCCAACTCTGTGCGACCCCATAGACAGCAGCCCACCAGGCTCCTCTGTCCCTGGGATACTCTAGGCAAGAACACTGGAATGGGTTGCCATTTCCTTCTCCTATAGTGTTAGTGAAAGTTGCTCAGATGTGTCTGACTCTTTGAGATCCCATTGACTATACAATCCAAGGAATTCTCTAGGCCAGAATACTGGAGTGGGTAGCCTTTCCCTTTTCTAGGGGATTTTCCCAACTCAGGGATCGAACCCAGGTCTCCCACAATGCAAGTGGATTCTTTACCAGCTGAGCCACAAGGGAAGCCACTAGGATTTGGTAGAACAACCAAAAACCAAAAGCAAATTAAAATGAGGGGCACCAGGGCTTTACAGACAGCAATAAGCGACTAAGTCAATCAGTCACTAATTTGAAGGTTCTCAAAGAGCTAGTTCAGTTCAGTCGCTCAGTCGTGTGTGACTCTTTGTGACCCCACGAATTGCAGCACGCCAGGCCTCCCTGTCCATCATCAACTCCCGGAGTTCATCCAAACCCATGTCCATTGAGTCAGTGATGCCATCCAACCATCTCATCCTCTGTCATCCCCTTCTCTTCCTGCCCTCAATCTTTCCCAGCATCAGGGTCTTTTCAAATGAGTCAGTCCTTTGCATCAGGTGGCCAAAGTACTGGACTTTCAGCTTCAACATCAGTCCTACCAATGAACACCCAGGACTCATCTCCTTTAGGCTGGACTGGTTGGATCTCCTTGCAGTCCAAGGGACTCTCAAGAGTCTTCTCCAACACCACAGTTCAAAAGCATCAATTCTTCGGCGCTCAGTTTTCTTTACAGTCCAACTCTCATATCCATACATGACCACTGGAAAAACCATAGCCTTGACTAGATGGACCTTTGTTGACAAAGTAATGTCTCTACTTTTCAATATGCTGTGTAGGTTGGTCATAACTTTCTTTCCTAAGGAGTAAGCATCTTTTAATTTCATGGCTGCAATCACCATCTGCAGTGATTTTGGAGCCCAGAAAAATAAAGTCAGTCACTGTTTCCACTGTTTCCCCATCTATTTGCCATGAAGTGATGGGACCAGATGCAAAGAGCTAGTAAGGCTCACCATGTAAGACTTCTCATAAATTTCCCAGTTCATTCCCAGTACCCACAACACATACACACTAAGGGGTCAAAACCTAGAGAGAAACAGATGGAAGAAAAGGTATGCGCTTTGGGAGGTGATTCTCAGACATCACATTCTGCCTTGCCCCTGTTAATAAGAAGCACCAGTCTACAAAATACAGGTTCTCTTTCCAGCAGTAAAGTTAAGGAACACTCTCTAAAATGCATTATTGACAGGAGTGTAACTTGGTGCAAGCAATATGAAGAACAATTTAGTAATATCTAGTAAAGTTTAAGATGTGCATATCTTATTACCTAGCAATTCCATTCCTGTAAATCAAAACTAAGCTCTTGCATATGTACACCAGGAAGTAGGTACAAAAATGTCCATGGCAACATTGGTTATACTACCAAAACACAGAAACACTGAAATGTCCATTAACAAGAAGAGAGACAAGTAGATCATGGTATAATCTCACAAGGTACAGCAGTGAAAAAGCACGCTACATACAGCAACATGAATGAATCTCATAAACAATTCTGAGCTAAAGAGAGCTGCCAAGGAATAAATAGAGCATCATACCAGTCATTTAACATTTAAGACCATACACAGCAATATAATTACATTTCTTAGAAACACAAACATATGTAGTAAAAGGTTTTTTGGTGGTTGTTTTTGTTTTAAGAAGGAATGACCAACAGCCAATTTAAATAGTGGTGTTCCTACTGAGACTGATGAGAAAGAAATGAAATCAAGCAAGAGCATTATAAGGGCTAGAATGTTTAACTTCTTATACTAGGTAGTATGAATAGGAGGGTCCAATGCCTTAAATATCTTCCTGCTTTTTATGTCTTAAATATTTTACAATAAAAATTTAAATCTCAAATAAAAATTCTGAGATTCTCTAGGTTTGTGGCACTAAATATGGAAAGTACAAAAACAAATAAACCAAGAATGATTTCCTCATCATGCACCTTATCTAAACACACACTAAGAGCTGGTGAATATTAATTTTATGCGTGATGACAATGCAATAATGTCTTTTCTCTTAAATCCAACCCCGTCCAGCTGTGTACTTCACTGTCACTACTAAGGTTATATGTACCTCACTACCTCTCCCCTCTAAGTGGTCTCCTCATCTAAGTCTCTGCTCACCTCCCACCTGGACTCCACCTTGCCCCAATTCCTGCTTTTTAAAAATCACTTTAAAATAAGGCACAAATAGAACTTCCCTAGGATTAAGATTACTGACAGTGTTCCAGTTCTTGGCCTTGGTGATGGGTACACAGATTTTCCTTACTTTGCTAGTACATAAATAAACTAACCATAAAATGACCAAGGATGCAGTCTGTCATGAGGAAAAAACTATTACTAATCAAATTCTATATACCTAAGATCTACTTGAAAACTAATAATGATAAGGCCAACCTCACTCTCCAAGCTCCCTCCCCTCATGAATCTTACATGAGAGTGTATAAAGATAATTAACAAATAAATACATAAAATATACAGTATAATAAACAATGAAACATTTATTTACTGCCAATTACTCTCTCTAGAATATAGGCTCTAAGAGGGCTACAATTTTTTCACTGCTATATCCCTAGCACCTAGAATACTGCCTGACACACAGTAGCAAAGCAGTAAATAACTGTTGAATGAATAAACAATATATGGCAAAATAAGTGTTTAATGTTACTTGCCATTGTTATTATCACCATATCTGTAATATGGCCTGGCCTTCCCTACTATACATATAGCATTAATGAATGGAAAATGACTTTTGGAAAAGCAAATCATCTTGCCTTCCGAGTAAGTGTGCGTGTTCAGTCTTGTCTGACTCTTTGCAACCCTATGGACTGTAGCCCACCAGGCTCCTCTTTCCATGGAATTTTCCAAGCAAGAATACTGGAGTGGGTTGCCATGTCTTCCTCGTAGGGATCTTCCCCATCCAGGGATAGAATTGGCATCTTCTGTGCCTCCTGCATTGGCAGGCAGATTGTTTTTACCACTGAGCCACCTGTTGAAGCCCATGCCTTCAACAATGGTGGAATCCAAATGAAAACTGGATGTCTACAGTCTACATCCATCAAGCGGATCTTAAGACTCAGTTTCTTATGCTTTTTTAAATGACAGTATGTAATGTTACTAAACCACACATCTCAGTGTACATTAGAAATGTCGATTCTTAAAAAAATTTTCTTACAATTTAAAATAATAAATTTAAACCAACTGAAAACAGCAATTTGTCTGAAGTCAAACCTATTAAAGACTGGTTTAGAATCTTGGACTCAGAGAATATCATGTTTTAAATCTGTTTACTTGGCTGCACCAGGTCTTCATTGTGGCATGCGGGATCTAGTTTGCTGACCAGGGATCAAACCCAAGCCCCCTACGTTGGGAGTATATAGCTTTAGCCACTGGACCATCAGGGAAGTCCCAGAAGATATAATTTTAGACTCAATGATACCATCAATCATAATTATAATACGCAGTTTATACTATGGTACCTTTCTTTTTAGCTGCTGCTCAACTTTGCCACCAAGTTGATTAAACAGCAATATGTCTATCACTTAGACCAGACTCTAAATATCAAGGCAAGGCTGCTGGCAGCTCACCAAAAGAGACAGGGCAATAGAAGTCAGAACTGTGCACAAGTGAAACAAAGGAAGGCTTGTTTTTGCTTGTCCCAAAACATATCAGAAGGTACAATAAAATGAGAGCAGAAGAAAAGCAGTCTGACAAGACCAGCTTAAGTTGAAAGACAATAAGAATCAAATTTTTAATAGTACAACTGTAGCATTTTTCTGTGGGCTATAGTTTTCAGAGCTTAAAAAACTACCAATTGATTATTTTATTCATTATTTTGATATACTAGGAATGCTACTAAACTGAATAAGGAGTTTTAAAGAACTCCTTCAAACTGAAAGAACTGTAGGACAGTGAGTTCAATAACTCAGTTGGACATCAGATCAAAGGCCTTTAAGTTTATTAGAGCTACATCGCAAAGGCTTATGTAGGTAGGCAAAGGCTTTCAAATAAATATACTGTCCCAGCAATCGGTGTGAAGCACTAATTTCAAACAAAACATGTCCTGGACTATTCTTCATATTAAGTTTAACCAATTACTCTTTTTTTTTTTTTTTGGCTGCACCACATGGCATGTGGGATCTTAACTCCCCAACCAGCGATGGAACTCAGAGTGGAAGCTCAGAGTCTTAATCATGGGACTGTCAGGGAAGTCTCACCACCAATCATTCTTAAACTGCAGTTTTGTCTTTGCTCCATAACCTTTCCTTTGTGTTTGATATGACCCTTGAAAATTTCCTAACCTCTTGCCAAATCCAATGTGCTTAGTTCACTTTGTCATCTTTCCAGCATCTGTCAATATTAAACTTTTTCTTTAAATTCTTTCCTCGTTGAACCTTCCTAACTTGTACATTCTGGTTTTTTCTACTACAATTCTATTTCTCTTTAAACATTCCTGTTCCTTCCAACTTCTAACTATCCCTTGATGAACAGGCTGTATTCCATGGTTTTAACCAACAACTCCACACAATTGATTCTCAAATCTGCAGTTAATTCCCTGTCTCTAGTATCCACTCCAGGCTGTAACCAATAAGAGACACTAATCTGGCAAACAGTCTCCTAAACCCAAATATGTACATCTAAACCTGAACTCCATCTTCCAAAACATGCCCCCCTCTCAGTCAAACCAACTCCCTTTATCAACTTCCCTGTCTTCCTCAATGGAAGCTAGACAGGGCCCTGGTTTTTCCTCTGGTGTAGACATATATCAGATGGAAAAGAACTCAATACAAAATTAAGGAATCTTGGGAAATGTTTGCATTATCTTCCCCTCTCCCCATCAAACCAAGGCTATCTTGTCCTTACAGAGCCTGTAATTAGCTGGGACTGGATTTAAAAAAAAAAAAAAAACTTCTCTTCCTTTCTTAATTCTCAAAAAAATTTAACTGCATTTTTTTAGGCCAAATTGTATAATGAAAGTGAATTTTCCTTTCCTGTTCATAAAATGTTCCATATTTCAGAGAAAAGAAACAAAACAAACAGTTCTCCCTCTACACACAAATATTTAAAGTCCCAAACTATGGGTTTCACCTAAAAATGAAATTGCTACTCATTGTAGATATATCATACTCACACATACACACACAATTCACTTCTTTCTCCTTTTTCCTGATAATTTTTACTCTAAAGAAGAAGAAATCAGTTTATTGATATCTAGGTGTTTTAAAACTTCACCTTTCCTCTATCTCTTCCTTCACTGAAGGAAAAATTGAGGGTTTGGTGTAAAAGAGAAGGTTGTTTATATTTTGACAGCATATTTTTGTGAGAATGCAAAGAGTAGAGGAGGAGTAAAAGATGATGTCCAGGTAACTGAAAAGTAGTGTTTATACTTAGTATTTCTCTTCCTTTCAGTTCTTGCCATGTAACTTGAACACACTCTCCTTCCTAGGAAAAAGGGCCCAAGGTATTTATAATCTTTCACAGCTCCTCTGTCTAAAGGATTCAGTGTATGCCCTGCCCTGAGCAAACTGTAAAATGTTTGGTTTCTTTTAATAAAGGTCTTTTTCTGCAAATTTCACCCTTTCCTTTCTCTCTGATCATAAGTATATCTCCAAAAAATCTGGGGCTCTCTGCATAGGCCCTTGGAATAATTTCTAATGGTAAAGTGGTAGTAAGGCCAGTAAGTCACTGAACAAAGTTTATTATGTACCCATTATGAACCACTTGGACCTTCCTCAATATGTCAATCATTTTTCCTGGGAAACAAAGACTTTGTAATCTAAATGTTTTGTTTTTTTAACACTGGATTAAGCAGGTTTCTCAGAACCTATAATATGCTAAAGAGCACCTGGGACTCTTTAAGAGTCCTGGCCAGCAGGGATTCCCAAACTTACTGACCAGCGACCAGCACTGCTTTTATTGAATACCTATTTATGGTTCTGCAACATGATTGGGGAAAAGTTGTGCTTGGAGAATTCAGGGAAGGCAGAAAGCATCTCTATTGAAGTAGACAAATTAGAAACAGCTTCATGGAGGACCATTTGAGCCAGGTCCTGATGGATGGGTAAAGTGTGACTGCTGCTGCTGCTGCTGCTAAGTCGCTTCAGTCGTGTCCGACTCTGTGCGACCCCATAGACAGGAGCCCAACAGGCTCCCCTGTCCCTGGGACTCTCCAGGCAAGAACACTGGAGTGGGTTGCCATTTCCTTCTCCATTGTGTGAAAGCGAAAAGTGAAGTGAAGTCGCCCAGTCGCATCCGACTTCCAGCGACCCCATGGACTGCAGCCTACCAGGCTCCTCCATCCATGGGATTTTCTAGGCAAGAGTACTGGAGTGGCTTGCTATTGCCTTCTCCGAAGTGTGACTGCAGAAATGGAAAAAGGTCAAGAGCATGGGAAGCCCTGGGCAGTGCCTCTCTGGTCACTCTCTCTGGGTCATCTACCCACTTCACTGAGGCTGAAGTCAGTCCACCTATGCCCCAGGCTGAACCTATTCTAGGGAAATCTCTATGGCTCAGACCTACCAAGGTTTCCTGGTGGCTCAGAGGGTAAAGAACTGGCTTACAACGTGGGAGAGCTGGGTTCAAGCCTTGCGTTGAGAAGATCCCCTGGAGAAGGAAATGGCAACCCAGTCCAGTAGACTTGCCTGGAGAATTCCATGGACAGAAGAGCCTGGTGAGTTACAGTCCATGGGGTTGCAAAGAGTCAGACACAACTGAGCGACTAACACACACATACACCAATGCCCCAGATGCCCAGCCAGGCATGAAGACCCAGCTCTGAGGAGAAGGGGAAGGCAATGAGACTGGAGATGGAAGGTTGTGAGCTTCCTTCTCATCCTTTCCCTACCTGCTTCCAAAGATTTCCCTATTTTAACTCTTTTGCCTAAGCAAGTTAATATATCTTGCCAGTTGCAGATTTCAAAAGATAAAATCCTCGAGAATTAAGAATCTTTAATTTTCATGTATCTCTAAACAAAATTTCCCAAATGTGTTAACTATACTATTGCCCCTCTTTGTCTCAGATGTAGAGATCTATAAGGCAAGTTGTCAAAAATTATTGGTTTTTATAATAAAGTAGGTGTACAGTATGTGAAGACTGTACCACTTAATCAGACTCATTCCCTTTACTTCTGAATCTCTAAGGCAAGGGTTATTAGAAAATAGTAGTTTTGATTTTTTTTTTTAATATGTGGCTTAAAAACAGGCCTGAAGTTAAACCAATGTGAGGGGATACAGAGTACTGTTAGTGGCTGTAGAACAGTGCTAAAAATTTTTTTTATCTTATATAAATCAATGCCTATCATTAAAAAAGAAAAAAAAAACCCAAAGCAACAACTGAGAAATATAAAAAAGCCAAAGAAGAAAATTAAAACTACCAAGACAATTTAATAATTGCTTTAAAATTGTATTCTGATCATTTACAACAGACTTTTAAAAATATGGCATAATACACACAACATGAAATGTACTCTCTTAATGTAATTTTTAACTGTACAGTGCAGTGACATTGAGTACATAAAAGAGATTTTGATGTCCAGAACACTTGAGTTTCTCAAGCCATTTGAGGGAAAAAAAAAAATGCCATTTGGCCCTTAAACAACAAAACGCTATTTATTAACACTATATAAGAGAGCTGGACTATAAAGAAGGCTGAGCACCAAAGAACTGATGCCTTCTAACTGTGGTGCTGGAGAAGATGCTTGCAAGTTCCTGCAAGGAGACTAAATTAGTCAATCTTAAAGGAAATCAACCCTGAATATTCATTGGAAGGACTTATGCTGAAGCTCCCACACTTTGGCCACTTGATGCAAAGAGCTGACTCACTGGAAAAGACCCCATTGCTACGGAAGATTGGAGGCAAAAGGAAAAGATGGCAGAAGGGGATGAGCCGGTTAGAGAGCATCTCCAACTCAATGGACAAGAGTTTGAGCAAACCCTGGGAGACAGTGAAAGACAGGGAAGCCTGGCATGCTGCAGTCCATGGGGGTGTCGCAAAGAACTGGACATGACTTGGCGACTGACAACAAGTGGATAAAAAGAAAACCCTTATATAATATTTAAGTAACATCTTAATCAACCCATTCTGTACCTGAAGGGAAAATGCCACATAAATAAAAGGCATTGTAAACATCACCTACTTTCTTCTAAGGTTGTCAGGAACTTTCTCACGTGCGGCTTTCTTCACTTCCTGCCAAATACAGCCATGCGTTACAGATGGAGAACCCTAATTTAGCATTTGCTACCTGTAATCAGTGTTAGAAATCCTGGCCAAAAGCCTCATCCCTAAGCACACCACTAAGATTGGACTTGCCAAGCAGCCCCACCCTCCCAGGAAAAGGAGAACAGCCTGATCTTTGCACACCCTCTCAGTTACACCTCTCAGAAACTCATAGGTTGAGTGCAGGCTTCCAAAGAAATAATTCTATCATACTTGTCCTTGTAAAAAGCAGTATATAATTACACAGAGAACTTCTGGGCCCCAGTCATTTCAAAACAGCAAGCATAAAGAAGATTTGTGGCTCAGACAGTAAAGCGTCTGCCTACAACGCAGGAGACCCAGGTTCAATCCCTGGGTCAGGAAGATCCTCTGGAGAAGGCAATGGCAACCCACTCCAGTACTCTTGCCTGGAAAATCCCATGGACGGAAAAGCCTGGTAGGCTACAGTCTATGGGGTCGCAAAGAGCTGGACATGACTGAGCGACTTAAGTTTTACTTTCACACCCGTAATTTCAACCTCCACTGAAAGGTATTCAGGCAGAATACAATGCTTCTGAGTCTCCTAGGTACAAAGCAGAGAAGTTATCTATTTCATTTTCTGAAAAAAAAGGAAAAGGAACAGCAGTTTAAATCCCTCACCAGAAGTCACTTGGAAATCACAGTGACACCTTAGGAAAGGGACAGTTAAGGACCATTTTCTTTTCGACCCAATTAATGGATACATTGTCCTTTAAGAAAAGCAGGAGAGAAGAAGAAAGAACAGTTCCTGGCAACAAATCAGCATCAAAGGTTCAAATGTTCACAAGTATTTGGATGAATGCCCAGTACTTAGGCTCAAAGACATAAACTCTCCTGAGATTCTCAGGTAAAAGTCACGCAGCCAGGATTCAGAACCAAGTCTGCCTGACTCTGAAGCTCATGCCTTTTCCACTCTTCCACTGTGCTAATCTCGCTGAGGACACAATCTAGGGCATTCAACTTAAGCTCATAAAGAGAAATAACTTATTGGGAGACTGGGATTGACTGTAGCCCACCAGGCTCCTCTGTCCATGGAATTCTCCAGGCAAGAATACTGGAGTGAGTAGGCAATCCCTTCTCCAGGGTAGTAACCTAAATAGGAAGGAAATCTAAAAAAGAGAGGATATAGATATACATATAGCTGATTCACTTTGCTGTACAGCAGACTGACACAGCAGTGTAAAGCAACGCCATTCCAATGAAAAATTTTAAATCAGAGAGAGAAAGATCTTATTTATAACATATTAAAACAGAAGTTGGCCGTGTTTTTCTGTAGAGGACCAGTGAATATTTTAGATTTTCCAAGCCCTGTAATGTTTCTGTTGAATATTTATTTTTGCTTTCTCTTGTAACTTTTTAAAAACATTTTTTAAAAAGTCCTAGCTCATAAGGCTGTACAAAAACTGGCCATAAGCCACAATGTACCAACCCCTGGGTTAGAAGATGAGGTCCAAGCAAGGCTAAGTGATTTTGAAGGATGAGAACTGTATCACTGACTCAGTTTCTTGATTTATCAAGGTACTTTTCACTTCAGAATGGGGAGAAAAAAGGGAGGCCAGAAGAAGATCAGTATTCAATTCAGTCAATTCTTATACATTCCATTATAAAGTAAAGGGTAAAGAATAGCAGTCCCTTACACAGACTCCTTCATTAGAATAGTTTGAGAAGCTACTCAGCACTTATTTCCTTTATTTCTTCATTCTATTTCCGTGCCTTTGCATATTCCAACTTAGGCATTAATCAGTGGCTGAAAATCAATGCTTTCTGTAGTCTAATTAAAAACGACTATTTCGGAGGGCCAAGACATAATGAACAGAAACCTAGGGAGATTCAAGTGGACCAGGGGCTCTTTCAGTATGATCAAAGGCCTCAGGGGTTCTGCGATTTGAAATTATAAAAAATATTTTCCATTCACTTTACGACACTTGTAAAACAGGCTTTTGAACACTCCCTGCAATTTGCAGTAATCATCAAGTCACCCTAACAGATGTTGCAAACGGGATCCAGTTCATCAACCCTAGAGCACATAATGAGATGCATTTTAAATGACATTCAGATTTCACTACACAAGCAAAAATAGTCTACAATTTATGACCTCCTTAATATTTTCTTTAGATATTAAAACTTGCATCTAGGATTTGCTCTCAGACCACCCTTAGCATATGCAAGCCATGTGCCCTGTCAGTTGTTGGCTGGCTGACCTCTGCCTTGGTCTGGGCAATGCAAGCTCAGTGCCAGCTCCAAGAGTCTCTGGTTAAAATATTTTCAACTATGCTGATTCATGCCCAGCTGTTTGGGAGCTACAAAGTAGAAACAGAAGATGGCCACCAGGGGCCAATTTAACAGCAACAAATGTTATTTTCTCTGCTGAACTAAACAAGTTGGAAACCCAAGACTCCAGATTCCAAAAGTTGGCACCTAATTTCAAAGGTGGTATGTGGAACCACACAGCCCAGTCTACAGGTAAATATCTACAGGCCAATTTTGATCACAGAGACAACCAGCAAATTAGGATAGGAATGAGGGCAATGAAAGCAGCTCCCTTCTTGAATTTTGCCTCTTTTGTCCAGTTGCATAATCCCCTCTTATGAAACCCAAGACTGTCAGGAAAAAGACCTGGTCCAAGACCTACTAACAGATTAAAGAGGACTAGAAAAAAACTGACCAACTGCAAAAGGCAATTAATTACAAAGTGCAAACAAACAAGGAAAGTGCTTCCTTGTGTACAAAGGGCATGGCAACCGCAGTCATGATGATGATCCAGCACCCCAAGGCTTGAAGGTATGTATTTTACATTCAGTATATCACATAATCATAAACCTGTAAGAGAGGAAACAGCACTCCCAATTTAGAGATGATAAACTGAGGCTGGGGGAAACATATCCAAGATCACACAAGTAAGAAAGCCAGGCTGGGGAATTCCAACTGTGTCCGTCTGGGATCAAACTTGCCCTTTCATTTCATCAGGCTTTATCTCCCACAAGAAAAACAACAAAACAGAGCATAGAATAGAAAACATTCAGGAGTTATACAGACAGGTGGTATTAGTAAGCAGCAGGGCTCCAAGCTCAGGCCAGAACTCTATCATTCCATCAGAGAGACAGCAAGAGCAAGCCAGAATGCAAGGGCCATAGTTACAAATGACATCATACTTGGCAACAACCATCTTCCCAAAGTCAGTTTCCAACACCCAGCCCTGTCAACATGAAGCTAGAAACCAGGTGCAAAGTGTGGAGAGCTGGGACTCAGTTGGCACCATGGGATTCCGGGGTGGGGGGTTGTCACCTGCCAGGAAAGGTAACCTGGACCCCATCCACCATGAAGCTGAAGCTGTTTAAATACTGTCTGTCTTGGCTCTAGGGTAGTTCAAAAACTAAAGTTGAGCCTTCAGGGGAGAAACTCAATGTGGAGAGGGAGAGGGCAGGAGTTATAAGACAGGACTGACAATTTTTTAACCTCAGGACGAGGGCAAATACAATCAACTTTCCTTTCCATTTCTTCACATCAATGACCTTCACAGAAGGCCAAGTCTCCACAACCAAAAGAATCAGGATAATAACCTAAGAAAACTTTAAAAACTTTAAAAAAAGAAAAAAGAGAGAGAGTATTTTGCGAGATTTAGATCAGAATTTTGTATTTCCAAACACCAGCCCCATGCTGACAGAGCTGGGCTCTGGGAGCCAATTCTGAGAGAACCATGGTGCCAGGCATGCCAATAGTAGCAGCTGGCATTCCCCAGCCTTTGCTGCTGGCGCTCTCACCCTTGTGAGGGCTACTGCCACACTTCTTACCCAAGGCACCCAATCAAACAGATGAAGTCAGTCCTAGGTCGTGTGAGGTAGAAAGCAAGGAAGCTGGCAGCAGGGGTGGTGAACAGAAGGACAGGTGGCCAGGAAGGTGAAATGCCCTGACTGGTGGCCTTCCCCTTCTGTCCAGAAAGCAGCTGCTCTCCAAATACACGGGTAGGGGGAAGGAAGTGGCAGGATTTCCAAATTCAAGCTCTGATTCCCTAGGCTCTGACTGAGGAGAGAACCAGCTGAATGCACTGGGCTGACTACATGATTAATCAGCTCCTGTTTCTGCTCTGTGACTAAAGCCATGGTCTCAAGACTTGTAATTACATCCCAGGTGCCCTCGGGCACCTGAAGGTGATAGCCAGGCTGGGCAGAGCTTCAGATCTGGCCCTCCTGGACTGGCTGACTCTCCCACCGGATGAAGTGATGCCACTGCTACAGGTCTGAGAAGAAGCCAGCCGGGTTCAAGAGTGGGGTTGGGAGGTGAGGTCAGAGCTCCTCAGGCAGCCCCACTAACCTTACGCTCTCCAGAAGCCCAGCACCACCTCTCTCCTCCCACAAGGAGGAGAATCCCATTGGAGAGAGGGGAACAACCAGAGCCCTCCCCTCTAACCTAAGAGGGAAACAGATGTGAACCAACAGAAAATCTTTAAAACATCTAAAATCCTATACCAATAAAGTCCAACTGCTGTATTCAATTTAGATAAATCAGCTTTCTCGGTGAGATAAATGGGCAGTTTGGAAAAGATCATTGGCTTCCAATACAAAAGATTAATTGGAAGAGGTGTTTTTGTTTTGTTTTGTTTTGATCCTAGAGATAAAAGAAATCTCAGCAAGTTATCTGGTCAGACAGGCAGCAGTCAATCTTCTTCATAAAGCTCTCCTAGAAAAGAAATCACATGGGTAACACCACTCTCGAATAGTCTTTAAACAAGAAATGGTTCTTTAGACATAAATCTCTAAAACTCCTTTAAACAGAATGCCTACCACTTCACTCTCAGTGGAAACAAAAGTTACTGTCCACAAAAAAACACCCAACAGAAATTTTTTCACCTGTCTATTCTCCAAAATAAAGACATCCCAATTCATAAACATTTCTTTAATTTTTTTTTCCTTTTTTTTTTCCCTGAACCCTCTCCAAACTAATTATGGTGGTGGTTTAGTCACTAAGTCATGTCCGAATCTTGCAACCCCATGAACTGCAGCCCGCCAGGCTCCTCTGTCCATGGGATTTTCCAGGCAAGAACACTGGAGTGGATTGCCATTTCCTTCTCCAGGGGATCTTCCCGACCCAGGACTCCAAACTAATTATGGTGGTGGTTTAGTCACTAAGTCATGTCCGAATCTTGCAACCCCATGAACTGCAGCCCGCCAGGCTCCTCTGTCCATGGGATTTTCCAGGCAAGAACACTGGAGTGGATTGCCATTTCCTTCTCCAGGGGATCTTCCCGACCCAGGAATCAAACCCAGGTCTCCTGCACTGCAGGCAGATTCTTTACCAACTAAGCTACAAGGGAACCCCACTAACTATTACTCATAACTAATTATGAGGCCGGGAATAATCATTTAATTATTAGACAATACAGCTGATGATACCTTTCACCAAGTAAAAGTGGTTTTTATCTCGTGTGTTTTCCACGCAATGTTTTTTGTCTATTTTCCAACTAGATGTCCCAATATAAGACAAGGAAGAATATGGAGAAAGGAGAAGCAGTTGGTGTTGGAAACTCAATAAATGCCTAAGCTAATTTGCAGAGATTGAAAAATAATCCACTTAAATTTCAAATCAAAATGCAACCATGTGGAAAATGGCACGTGGCTACACAACATAAACTAGCAAAATTACAAAAAGCCGTTAATGTACTGCAATGACATTGCTGCTGAGCTATCTGTCACCACTTCAGTTTGAACAATTATTTCACTGTTGTGGGAGAGACTGATCTTTTGAAGACAGGCCCCTATTTGTTTAAACACCTATGTGCTATCATAGTTTAATAAAGATGTTCATCACAGGTGGACTTGCCTAAAATCATCATGAAATATTCTAATCCAAAACTAAAATCATGGCAAATTACTTGCCTTTAGATGACCCTGCTGCTGCTGCTGCTCCTGCTAAGTCGCTTCAGTCGTGTCTGACTCTGTGCGACCCCATAGACGGCAGCCCACCAGGCTCCCCCGTCCCTGGGATTCTCAAGGCAAGAACACTGGAGTGGGTTGCCATTTCCTTCTCCAATGCATGAAAGTGAAGAGTGGAAGGGAAGTCGCTCAGTCATGTCCGACCCTCAGCGACACCATGGACTGCAGCCCTTCAGGCTCCTCCATCCATGGGGATTTTCCAGACAAGAGTACTGGAGTGGGGTGCCATTGCCTTCTCCGTTAGATGACCCTAGTCACATGTATTAGACCAGCTTCTGTTAAGTTTGGCTGCACAGTGGACTCACCTGAGGAGCTTGAAAAACTACTGGTGACTGAGCCCCACCCTCAGAGATTCAGATATAATTGGTCTGGGGTGAAGCTCGGATACTGACAGTTTTTAGAGCTCCCCAGGTGATTCTAACATGTGGCTATGGCAGAGAATCACTGCCTTAGATAATTATCAATTAAAAATAATGTATCATAAGCTTACTAGGCTTTCCAAGTGGTGCTAGTGGTAAAGAACCCACCTACCAACGCAGGAGACTTAAGAGATGCAGTCTTAATCCCTGGGTCAGGAAGATCCCCTGGAGGATCTGGCAACCCACTCCAGTATTCTTGCCTGGAGAATCCTATGGACAGAGGAGCCTGGCGGGCTACAGTCCGTGGGGTCGCATAAACAAAGTCAGACACGACTGAAGCAACTTAGCACGCCCACACAAGCTTAGTATGTGCCAAGAATTGTGAGTTACTGAGTAAAAGGAGAAGTGTAAGACAGACCCTGCCCTCAAGATCCTCAGTCTCAGGGAGAGAAAGACATGTAATTCAACAGCTATCATAGAGGGTGCTGAGCACTACAACCAAGGAGCAGAAAGCAGTTAAAGAGCCTGGCAGCGGGGCATGTAACACAACCAGGCAGAGAGGGAGTGGTGTTAAAGGCAGCTTCTCCAACACCGCAATCAGGCTGGGTCAGCCAGGAGGAGAAAGTATGGAAAGGTGTCTCAGGAAGAGAGACCAGAATGTGCCAAGGCTAGAGAGAAGCAGGGGTGTGCGACTCCTTCCTCAGAGCTCTGCACGTGGCTCTCTACCAGTGAGGCAGAAGGTGGGTGTGACTATAAGAGGGAAATGAGGCTGGAGGGGTTTTCCAGGGTGCTGAAAGGGTAATGTGAATGGACTGAGCAATCTAAACATCAGGCAAGAGCTGGTGTGGTAGACTGCCCAACCCAAGACGGAGATGGGGAGGGGTGATGACTTGCTTCTTAACTCCAGTCAATGTAAGAATAAAGGTTCAATAGTAACATATCCTCCAGATTTTCAATGCATGCCGAGAATCTAGTACTGAGGCAAAATTTGCAGGTTTTAAAACCTAGAGAAGGAGAACTACGTCTGCAGGCCAGATACTGCCCACAGAGCTGCAGGTATGGCCCACATCTTTTCACTACATTATGGAAAACTACTTAAGGCTGTTAAGGGGCGAGGGCAGCAGTATCCAATTTAGATTCAAGTACATCTTTAAACGTGAAATTGAACTGCAGTGTCGCAGACAGCAATCTGATAAGTCCAATTGCCTAAAGCTTTCCTCCCCACAGTAATGCCAAGTCAAGGTGCCGCTGTCTTTAAGTTAGGCCCCTACTTGTTCATTTTTCAAATTCAATACAGGACCTTCTTACTTTTCACCATAGAGAGGGAAAAAATATGGTAAATATTAAGATGCAGGTAAAGAACACACTTATTAGGACTCCAGCTAATGTATAGTCAGATTTGAATTATACATGCAGCTGGAGTACAGAGGTGGCCATCAAAAATCACAGTTGATCCACCAAGCTGGGCTAGGGCTCCAGGCCCTGGGCAGTGACCCTCTGTAGGCTGGGAACACAGCCAGCTGTCCAAGCAGGACAGCCTGACAGGGGGAGTGGAAACCCAGATGCCAGTAGAAAGTCACCCAGTCCCCAGGGAGGACTCTGGGCACCACCTCGACCTCCTTCCCAAGGTCAAGTTCCCAAAAGTAAGGGAAGAGACAGGACGATGGGTTGTAAGGGTCAACCACGAACAGAAATCCTGCACTCTCTCTAAGTGAGTAAAGTCACAAGGCAAAGCTTCATGTGTAGCAAACAGAGTGCTCATAGAAGATTCTCCCAAAAATCTATAAAAGGCACTTGGCTTAAATGTCCCAAAGCTTTATTTCACAAACATAGTTGTCTATAAACAAAATTAGGGGGTGAGAACATTTGGATGACCTTATAGATTTTTAGGGGAAAAGAAAATCCTAACTCAAATCCTAACTACTACTACTGGGCAGTAGTAAGGAACACGTGATAGACACATGGCTACAACTGATTCTCAAATCAAATGGACAGAAGTACTGTCCAAAGAAAGACAGACTGTTTATCTAGTAAAATGCTAACTGAGTTTTTTTTTCCTTCAGGTTTTAACAAAAAGAGAAAACATATCATTACCATGTCTGGTAAAATGCCTGTAGTCTCTGCATGGCATTTCTAATTTTAGATATGGAAATGAGCTTCTCTCAGGCACTCTGACTTCCAAAGAGAGGTTGCCAAACTGCAAGATATTAGAATCTCTGAAGGCTTGGAAATCATACAGTAACATTTATAATTCAGCAAAACCAATGGTCCTTTTTTTCACAAGGAAGAGGCTATTTAAAGTTAAATTACATTTAACAATCTACAATGAGTCTCTCAAGTATTTTTTAAAGATTAAAATTACACAAACTCATAAAATACCTCTAAAGGCAGAGAAGGAAAAGTACCTTTAAATATGAAAACTCAAAATTTAATTTGAAAAATTGTTCTCCATCCACCAATTGTTGTGCACAAACAGCTAGATGAAGAAGTCACAGCACTAACATCATTAGAAGAGTTTCTTTTTTCAGCAAGAAGTCACCTTAGTGAACCCACAAAGCATGTATTAGAATGTATTCTATGTGAGACTGTATCAATAACAAATATTTAAGTCTCATCCAAACACATCCAACATACAATCATATTTCTCCTGAAACAGAAATTAATATTTGTGGGACATCCCTTGTGGTCCACTAGCTAAGACTCTGTGCTCCCAATGCAGGGGTTCGATCCCTAGTCAGGGAGCTAGATCCTATATGCTGCAACTAAAGATACTGCACACCTCAANAAACACATCCAACATACAATCATATTTCTCCTGAAACAGAAATTAATATTTGTGGGACATCCCTTGTGGTCCACTAGCTAAGACTCTGTGCTCCCAATGCAGGGGTTCGATCCCTAGTCAGGGAACTAGATCCTATATGCTGCAACTAAAGATACTGCACACCTCAACGAAGATCAAAGATCGGGAATATCACAACTAAGACCTAGAGCAGCCAAATAAACAAATATAAAAAAAAAAAAAAGAAATATTTGTGTCAATTTTTACCAGTAGTTTCTTTTAAATATGACACAAGTTCTTAATTTCTAAAGTTGCTATTCAAAGAGGATGTAACCCTGATTAAACAAATCATTAGATGCTGATATAGGGATGGTCCTTCCAAGGAGAGAGAGGCCTAGATTAATGACACCACATAGGAAAGAAGGAAAATGGATTATACAACTGCCTACTGGGAGCAGGAGGGGTGGGCATACAAACATGTCTTTCTACTGGATTAGCTTTTGAAAGCAGCCTAAATTTTCCCTTTGTGTATTTCACTCTCAAGTGTTGAGTTTTCCCCAGGGTTCACTTTAATGCTCCAGCTAGATCAGCTGGCCACACTGTTTCTTCCATTTTCACCTGTTGGGGCTTACTGAAAACTCTAGGAACCTTGCACTTTCTCCACGAGGGAATTTAGCATGAGTGCATGCTCAGTCACTCAGTCGTGTCTGACTCTCTACGATCCCATGGACTGTAGCCCACCAGGCTCCTCTGTCCATGGGATTCTCCAGGCAAGAATACTGGAGTGAGTAGCCATTCCCTTCTCCAGGGGCTGTTCCTGACCCAGGGATCGAACCCAGGCATTGCAGGAGAATTCTTTACCATTTGAACCACCAGGGAAGCCCCAGGGGAAATTCTCTTAACTAGCATTCATGTTCTACCTCCAAAGGGCCTGAACCAGTGGTAAGAGTAGTGAGATTTTTAAATTTTGCTTTATTTAAACCAAAACTCTATATTTTTTCTTAAAAAAAAAAAATAACTTAACAAATACTTTACCGCAGAAGGACTATTACTTTTGTCTAAATAAAAGTGAGATTTAAATTTGGATCTCTGTGACTTTCCAAAACCCATGCCATACCGTTACTTTCTATCACACCACACTGTCTTCTAGTGTGACTTTGTTGGGCACATTTAGAATTTACAATATAATGTGTGCAGGTGTTTATATCCATATATTGTTGTTGTTGTTCGGTCACCCAGTCATGTCTGACTCTTTGCAACAACATGGCCTGCAGCACACCAGGCCTCCCAGTCCCTCACCATCTCCCAGAGTTTGCCCAAATTCACGTTTATTACATCAGTGATGCCATCCAGCCATCTCAGCAATATATACGTTTTCTTCTAAATGCTTCTGCCAGTCACTCGCTCCTCCATAAGAATAATGGGGGCTGAATGAGAACAGGACTCAATAAACATTCACGCCCTTCCTAAGACCCAGTTGCCCAACCTTTTAGAAATGAAAGAATTCTAACACAGATTGGATGGCTTACCTGCAGAGAATCATATCTTTAAACCTTGTTTCTGAATTCTGGTTTATAGATTTCTAACCACTTGCTTAGATGGATGGCATACCACAGCCAAACCACACAATGACCACATCCCTCTCTCCTACTCACACCACCAGGCATGACCACAGAGCCCAGAGAACACCTGTGAGATAAGTCAATACCTGGGGCCCTCCCCCAGGGACTGCACCTGGACAAACAGATTACAAAGAAACTATAAGGAACTAAAAAATAATTATGCATTTTGGCAGCTTGGACGATTAGGAACAGTAAGATACAAAAAGGCTACAAACTGACTTCCATTTCTTTTTTTTTCCCAATCTTCAATCTTTATTTCTATTACTGTCTCCAGAAACAGAGTATTTAATACAAAATATAAACTCATTTTTTCACTAGACAATTCCATAAGATTTTGGTGAATATTTAACATTCATTATCTTTGTAAATTCCATGTAATTATCAGTGGCTATCAAAGGTTTCCTACATGTGATTTTTATACTTTTGCACAATCCTTCATATAAACTATGTACTGGGAGGAAATGTGATAAATACCCAAAGGACAACTATTCCTCTTTCCTGAAACAGCAAAATCAGGTTACACCCTGTCTCACATCCCACCACTGCCATGCAGACAGTTGTTGCTTAGTTGCAAAGTCGTGTCTGAGTCTGTGACTGCATGGACTGTAGCCCGCCAGACTCCTCTTTCTCGGGATTTCCCAGGCAAGAATACTGGAGTGGGTTGCCATTTCCTCCTTCATCAACTGCCATTTCTGAGGTGCTGGTAGCAAATCAGTACACCTGATTCCCACAGACAGCATCACCAAGGGGGCGAGCAGACCACTTAAGATACACCTTCTGCCCAAACCATGAGCCCAGTTATTACCCCTTTAAGGGCCCCAGCAGCTCCTCTCAGGAAGCAAGCAAGGGCACCTCTTTCTAGTTCTCATTCCCTTATGCTGCTGCACAAGCCCCTATAAACCCTTATCTGAATCTCCTGCCTGGCCTCTTATCAATTTCTATGGATTAAACAGTCCGGTGTTGGTAACACCTGGGGTGAGTTTGGGGCCCCAGGGTAAGAGAAAATATTAACAGAGCAAAAAGATGAGGGCAGGCTGTGAGAAAAAAAAAAAAAAGAAATTCAGGTTTCCAAAACCTTTTGTAACCAAAAAGACAAAGATGAGGCTTTCCAATGTAAGGAATCAGTGCAGGGAAGAGGATAAACATCCCAGAGGATGCCATCTAAGTAGAAGATGCTAATAATTCCCAGGACAGGACATCTATGGGAGGGATGCTGGCAGAACATAATGAGACACCAAGATGCCTTCCGTGAAGAGACAAGGAAACCACTTCTGAAGTTACAGATGGGAAGGGGGCGGGAGCGCGCTTTCCCAGTGACCAAAGCAATGGATAGAAATAGCTGCAGCCCAGATTAGACAGTAGCAGAAAGTAAGAAACTGGAAGGAAAGCTGGAAATGACTATATAAGTTCAAACTATGTGTGACACAGAGCCAGTGAAAACTGAGCGGTGTGGGTCTATACAACATTCTAATCTGTAGATAGGTCCCCAAGTTCTTCTTCACTACTGAGAATTAAATTATCTCAGGCTGAGACACTGTGGGAGAGGAAAATTACAAACAGAGAAACACCCTAGAGGCAGAGGACACAGTTTGGAAAGGAAAAACAAAAAAACACTGCACACATACCCTGAGTAAATTCAGGACAGTACAAGTTACCTCGGCACAAAGAGCCAGATACTGCTCTGCTGAGGACTGTGCCAAGCTTCATCACATCAACACAAGAACCCCTTGGCACATGAATCATTTGCTGATGTACATAAAACTTAGAAAACGTCCATGGTTCTGCTTTAAACACTCCTCCTCGTGTGAATGGCTGTGGACTGGCAGTCTTAAATTGGACAGTGTTCTCCATCCTGGCTACAGAAGTTAAATATTACTACTTCTCCAGCCCTGCAAGACATAAAATCCACTTACTTAAATCTTACTTTGCTCCAAGTGCAAAATGTCCTTCAAAGCATAGGTTTTATGTTCATATTCAGAAAGTTATTTGGCTCTAAGATGGATAAACCTCTGAGACAAAAATCACCAGTATTTGAGATGATCTAGGTAGGTATGATAAATAACCTGGTAAATATTTTTGTCTTTCCTTTCAGCATTGCTAAAAGGTAAAAAAAAAATGCTGACTTACAGCTTACACTCTCTGGACAGGCTTTATACACAGTAATAAATAGGAAATTAAAACTGAGTGCAGTTGTATTAAAAAAAAAAAAAGAACGTGTGAAATGGCGCATTTAAAAATCTATTTTATCAAAGTTTGTTTCAAAAATTGTTTAAACTGCTAATCACTGTCCCCTACCCAAATATGTGAACGCCATGGACTGATAAGCATACCAGATATTCCTGTTCTTAGAGTACTTTATTAACCCAAGGGAGTCTAGGTGCAGAATCAGAGGTGAAGCATCAAATGGGGTGGAAATAAAACAGGATCTCAGGTGAGTTTTAAAGATACATAGCAAACCACATATCTGGCAAGTGAAATTATCATCAGAATTGCTAAAATAAAAATGACCATGACTCCAGTTGTTTAAATATTGCATGCTATTCTTTCAGAGTAAACAGAAAAAAAAAAAAAAATTTTTTTTTTAAATTCAGCAGATTTTACCCCACAGTGGCAACAAAACACGTCTTTACACTATTTTCAGTTAAGAAAATCTACCTCAATATATTCATGTATTTTCAGAAAAGAAAAAAGTACTGGGATTTTGACAATCAGCTGAAGGTCACAAAAATTGATATAAGTAGAACACAGGTCTCTCTCTGTTTTCCCAATTCACCACACAACAGTGACCTACAGACAGGAATGTTAATGATACAATTAAAAGTTCTCTAAAATTAAAACTGTATGAAGGGAAAAGCCTCAGAAGAAATCATATTTTAATATAAAAACAGTGAAGGTGAAAAATGGTTACCTTTGAATTAAATAATATTTTGAGGTGATAATAATGAGACAATTTAAATATTTTACTTTTTAAATCAGTATACATGTTTTATCTTTAAAAAAAAAACTGAAGAAAAGTGTAATAAATAATTTGAATAAATAAATGTTTATTGAGAACCAAACAGAGGCCAAGTGTTGTCCTAGGCACTGAGCACACAGCAATTAACAATGGGTCCCTGACCTTAAGAGGCTTATTTTAGTGGGGGGAGGCAGATAATACAGAAACAAAAATCTGCCAATAGATGCTGAGTGGCATACAGAAAAATAAGCAGGGCGAAGGGGAGAGGAAATAAAGAACAAGTCCTATTTTACATAAGACTGTCAGAGAAGGCTTTTCTGATAGGTGACACATGAATAGAGACCTGAAGGACGTGAAGGAACAAGCCTGGTGAACATCCAGTCCAGGCAAAGGGAATAACAAATGCAAAGGCCCTAGGGCATGAACTTGGGATGCTGAGAGAAAGGGTAGGCAGAGTGAGCACAGGCGGGTGCGGTAATGGGAGATATACTTTTGTCTATTCTGTTTACCCGTTGCATTTGGAATGAATTGGTTTCAAAAGGTAAAGGGGAAAAAAAGCAGACGTGACTGTAGAGACATGGACGGACCTAGAGAGTGTTGTACAGAGTGAACTAAGTCAGAAAAAGAAAAGCAAATATCATATATTAACGCATGTATGTGGAATCTAGCAAAATGGTACAGATGAACTTATCTGCAAAACAGAAATAGAGACAGATGTAGAGAACAATGTATGGATACCAAGTGGGGGCAGGAGGAATTAGAAGATTGGGATTGACACGTGTACTCTATTGACACTATGGATAAAATAGATAACTAACAAGAACATACTGTGCAGCACAGGGAACTCAGCAGACTGTGGTGACCCAAATGGGAAGGAAATCCAAACGGGAGGAGATATGTGTATATATGTATATATATGATTCACTTTGCTGTACAGTAGACAGTAACATAATATTGCAATACTGCAATAAAAATTAACTTTTAAAAATAGAAATGAAAACAGTAAAACCAACAGAAGTAAAAAAAGAAAAGCAGGAAGTGAGAGTGAAAAGACAGGAAATACATTTCATTGTACTCCTACTAAGTGACTGATAAAGGACATTATCTCACTTAACCCATTTCTATTACAGGTGTTGTTACAGATGAAGCACAGGGAAGTTATGAGACAGACAGCAAGCAGCAGAATCTAATTTAAATGCAGAGCCTTCCAACTCTAAGTTGAAATCCTTAATCATGCTTCTCTGTTTCCCTTAGACAAAAGTTATCAGCTATAAAGGGGAGAATCTTCAAACTAACTGAGGTCCTACAAAGAGAAAAGCAAAATTACACAGCTGATACCCATGTGATACTTCTGTGTATATTATCATGGTTTCTTATTTTTCAGATCACCAAAACAAGGCACTTAATATGCTAACTGAGGAAAAGATACCTTCAGAAACTAAGGATGACGGATGGATTGAGAATCAAAGTAACAGAGATGCCGCTCAAAAATACCTGTCACAGAGCCTAGGTAGTTCTTTCCTCCCCTTTTCCAGGCCCCAACTCTACCTCCAGCCGCTTGGCAGATAAAACCTCTGAGAGGGAGAAATATGGGAAGTTAGAAATATGGAAAAATTGGAAAGAGAGTTAGAAATACAGAAATCCAAAAGGAAAAGGTGATGGAGGCAAGAGATGCTTGCCGCTTTTCTTTTGCTTTACTCCATTTTTACATAAGGGCACCCATGGAAACACCATAAAACTTTATCTACAACATACATAAGATATTCAAAGAAAGTAGTAGAGATTCATTCCCTTAAAGATTTCCAGACCAGCATTTCCTCAGCTCTCAGCTTTGAATTACGAGAAGGCTGAGAGGGGGACGTCTTTGGCTGCTTGTTTGTTCCCTCATTAAAAAGAAAGTATTCCCTCTCTCTGTTCCAAATTCAGATTTGGGAGAAAGCAGTAAAGGGATTTCCCTGAGACCAACCTCCACCAGGACTTTCTCTAGGGAAATAACTAGTTGAAATCACTAGCATGGGTTAGCAAAGCCACTGTGAGATCAAAGAGCTGCAGACAAAACGGCTTGGAGAGCCCTGTGAAGCTCTGCAAAGAGCTAAGTGCGGGACAGTTAGCAGTTTTCCTAAAAGTAAAATAATAGCAAGAATACAATTAAGTAGTGACTGATGATAATTTAAATTCACTTGAGGAAATGTACTTGCAAATATAATTTGGATTACTTTAAAACTGTTCAACATTGTGTCAAGATAAATTTGCTACACACAGTTATTCATTAGTACTTCATTTTCAAAACCAAACCCAGAAACACCATGTACTATGTAGGTGTGTGCTTGGTCCTGTCGGACTCTTTGCAACCCCACAGACTGTAGCCTGCCAGGCTCCTCTTGTCCATGGAATTTTCCAGGCAAGAATACTGGAGTGGATTGCCATTTCCTACTCCAAGGGATATTCCCAACCAGGGATTGAACCCACGTCCCTTGCACCTGCTACATTGGTAGGCAGATTCTTTACCACTAGTGCCATCTGGGAAGCCCAAAAAAGTGATGAGCACAACAACATCTCTCATTTTGCAGGTAGAGAAAAGGGGACTGACTGGTGGTGATACATGACACTGCCAAGTTGCCCATTATGGTCAGAAGTGGGGTCTGAAGCCTGCAATGCTAACCTTAAAGCAGTCATTCTCACCTGAGGGCAATTCTACTCCCCAAAGGATATTTGGCTACGTACAAAAACAGTTTTGTTTGTCACAACATGGGGTAGGAGGGCTGAGCTGAAGCCAGGGATGCTGCGAAACATCCTACAATGCACCAGTCTCCACAACAATAAAGGATTATCCAGGCCCAAATGTCAATAGTGTCCAAGTTGAGAAATCCTGGTCTAAACTAGAAAAGGGGAGTATCTGTCATTTGAGGTAGGAGGGGGGGAGGGGGAAAAAAGACGAAGTTGGGAAAATTACTGGGAAAAAAAATACTTACTGATGGATCAGAATTTTGCAGGAAAGGTATGGCAATACATTACCCAGTCTGCTATCCAGGTGGTACTTTCCCACCTTTTAGTCCATAAGTAATATTTCTCCCTAGAAGTGCTATTTCCTGCAAGGTAGGTGAGGTCCACCAACTAAAGCAGAAGCAGCTTTTCTTTTCAGTCAGACACAGACCTAGTCAAGACAACCAAGACTAATCCCCAGGTTCTGTCATTGTCTCAAATCAGATCATTTTACTGTCATTCCATGGGTTTCTTCCTTCCATAAAGTGAAAATAACACTCTTGCTCTTGGAGACTGTTATTTGGATTAATCAGCCCATTAAGAACATCATATTTATAATGAAGACAAGAGGAGCTAAGTGTTTTTAGATGTTACAAATAATGCTGCTTGGAGCACTTGAAGGAAAAAATAATAAAAAGATGCAAATCAAACTACAAGGTGAATAACATTTTTTCCTACCCCGAGACCAAATGCTTTTCAGTGAATATTCCAACTTAAAATGTCTTATGATTTGCATATGGCTGGAAGCTAGAGTTTTATCACCAGGAGAACTGTTTGCAGAAGGACCTCAGCCACAGAAGGGTTCTTAAATCCTTCAGCCAACTCAGTTCAGTTCAGTTCAGTTCATTTCCGTCGCTCAGTCGTGTCCGACTCCTTGCGACCCCATGAATCGCAGCACGCCAGGCCTCCCTGTTCATCACCATCTCTCGGAGTTCACTCAGACTCACGTCCATCGAGTCCGTGATGCCATCCAGCCATCTCATCCTCTATCGTCCCCTTCTCCTCCTGCCCCCAATCCCTCCCAGCATCAGAGTCTCTTCCAATGAGTCAACTCTTCGCATGAGGTGGCCAAAGTACTGGAGTTTCAGCTTTAGCATCATTCCTTCCAAAGAAATCCCAGGGTTGATCTCCTTCAGAATGGACTGGTTGGATCCCCTTGCAGTCCAAGGGACTCTCAAGAGTCCTTCAACACCACAGTTCAAAAGCATCAATTCTTCGGCGCTCAGCCTTCTTCACAGTCCAACTCTCACATCCATACATGACCACAGGAAAAACCATAGCCTTGACTAGACGGACCTTAGTCGGCAAAGTAATGTCTCTGCTTTTGAAAATGCTATCTAGGTTGGACATAACTTTTCCTCAGAATGCCCTTTTCCCCACTCTGCAACTATCAGATTTAATACACTGCTCTTCTTTTCTCCAAGTAGTTCTACAAGTAATCTGACATGCCATACCACGAACTTGAACATACATAAAATATTAAGGCGATCCACCCATTAGTCAAAAGTTGAATCTTCCCAGATAAAGACAATAGCAAAAATCTCCAAAATTCAACACCTATGGAATTCTTGCATGGAAGAATTAAATTTCATGGAAACAAATGCAGAGGAGCAGAATTTGCCATCACAAAATGTGTCTCTTTGGTGTATTAATTAGTTTAAGATGATTCTTTTCTAAGAAACATCAGACATGAGGAAAACTCTGAAAATGAAGTAGGAGTTACCCTGTTCTTAAAAATATTTATCTTTGAAAGGAAAATCTCCATCTGTAAGGGTGTCTTCCTCAATGTACCAAGAAGAGAAAGATGGCCAAATCTCTAGAAATTTATCAGTGGGAGAAGCAACAGCTTAAATCTGCATAATAACCTTGCCTGTGTTTACTGTGGTCTTTCTGGTAATTTCTCATAACTGATTCTCCCCACCCTCAACATCTCCTTTTGGCCATTTTGGAGAGTTACTCAGTTCTATGTCTCTCCCAAGTTATACATGTTATTAAACTTTGTTTAATTTTCTCCTATTAATCTGTCTCATGTCAATGTAATTTTAGTTCAATCAGAAGAACCTAGCAAGATAGAGGAAAATTTCCTCCCTCCCAAGCATACACGTGCACAACACTTTACTCAGCTGAAACTAAATAACACGAACACAACATTACAAAGGAAAGAAGCAGCTCTTTTTCTATCACAAAACCCATTAGAAAGCTGTGGCAGGGAGATGGGGAGAGGAGGGGGTGACAGCTTTTTATCTGGCAGGGGCTTCCTTGGTGGCGCAGTGGTAAAGAATCTGCTCACCAGTGCAGGACGTGCAAGAGACACAGGTTCAATCACTGCATCAGGAAGATCCCCTGGAGTAAGAAAAGGCAACCCACTCCAGTATTCTTGCCTGAAAAATTCCATGGACACAGGAGCCTGGCAGACTACAGTCCATGAGGCTGCAGAGAGTCAGACACAATTGAGCACACACACACACACTACTCACTATACCATAAGTTACCTCATATCCCACAAAAGGCAGCCTGAGGCAGAAACCTGCAAATGTAGCACTTGAATCATCAAAATCCCTCTTTCCAACAGTGAACTCTTTACCTATCAACATCTAACTCTGTGACTCCTCCAAGTGTGCTTATTTTAAGAAAAATCCCATTCAGCCCGCAGGATTCCACTTTTTGAACATTTGAAAAAATTAACAGATTCTTAAAGACTTACAGATTTCAAATCTTGGGCTTCCCTCATGACTCAGGAGTAAAGAATCCATCTGCCAGTGAAGGAGATGGGTTCGATCCCTGGTCCGAGAAGATACCATTAGCCTGCAAAGCAACTAAGTCCCTCTGCCACAACTATTGAGCCTGTGCTCTAGAGACTGGGAGCCACAACTACTGAGGCCACATGCTGCAACCACTGAAGCCCTAGACCCCATGCTCCACAAGAGAAGCCCATGCACTGTAACTGATGAGCAAGCCCTGCTCACTACAACTAGAGAAGAGCCCATGCAGCAAAGAAGACCCAGCACAGCCAACAATAAATACAGGAAAGTATTTTTTTTAATTTCAAATCTTTTCTATCAAAAATTCCTTTATCCTACTCCATACTCAAGGTGATAGAGCATACTCCTCACTCCTTAAGTGTGCTGCTTAAGTGTAACTGCTTTCCAAGAGTACAATAGGAAAGTGGGGGCTAGTAACTTCACAGTGGAGAAAACTGATAAAACTATCCACCTGACGATTAAGGTCAGGATCAACAGTCATAAGTCATATTGGTCATGGACCCTTGATATGATGGTGCAAAGAAATGTTGCCTGCCATTCCAATTCTATGAGGATCAAACCATTAGCCACTACAGTTGCCTACCAACAGTGTACCCTGAGGGGAATATGGGATGAAGAAATACAAGAAGCATCCTGTGCTTTGGATATACCAGTGCCTAGACAGTTAAGATACATAAGGAAAATGTTCAGTTACCCAGATTCTTGCATCTTCTCATACATAGAAAAGCACTAAAATCATTGAATTGAGATACCTGTTCTTTGTGATTAGCAGTAATATTTTGATGTCCAACTACATGTGTGTGCATGTGTTTGTGTGTGTGTTTGGCAAAAAAAAAAGTATATATATCCTGGCTCCTCCTGACTCCTTTGGAGCAGTTCCTCAGAGCTATCTGAGAGGCTGTCACTGGACTAGAGTCCTCTCTAAGGTCCCTGAATAAAACTTAACTCACAACTTTGATATTGTGCATTTTTGTCTGCAGTTTTGGCAACCACAATGGAACCTAGAGCAGACATCTCTCCTTAACCTGAACTCTACAAGGATCCAGAGTCTTGGTAACAGCAAGGGCCACTTGTGTCTTTCCACCTCTTCAGTGAGTCCAGATGATTGGGTGAATCTCTCCGGGGTCTTGGATCTCCCATTATTAGCTGATGATCCTAAGTTCTATTTGGTGGTAGATAAAAAATTACCTGACTCCTCAGTTGAGAGACATTGAGGAAAATACATTCAATTGAAAGACACCAGGGAAAAATGCCTCAGTTGAAACATTAGATTAACTAGTATTAATTATGTTAGCAAGGGAATAGGAAGAAGCTGGGAGGAAAGTCAAGTGACTTCTCAAGAAGGTGAAAATTTTAAAGGGACTTGTCCCAGAAAGATGAAAATCTTTACAGACTTATTAAGAAAAAGGATAAATAAAACAGATGTTGATGGGATTAGAACAAAGGTTTTAATACAGTATTACTTAAGATTGGGTCAAAGGAACAGCCTATTGGTCCTAATATTAAAGGTCCCCAAACAAGCCCACTCCTTTCACTCAATTTTAAAAAATAAATAAGACTAAAAGAAAACTATACTAAGATACTTGACCAGCAATTGATTGGTGCCATTAATCAAGGTACAAATTGACCAAAGGGCCTGGGTACCTTGTCTCAACCTCTCACTGGGCACTCCAGGGCTTTTTATATACATAGATAAAATGGCAGGGAATAAAAGGAAAGTTTCTGGGACTCTTTGTAAGACCAAGGCTTGCTGATGGGGTCCCAATGTAAGATAAAGATATAAAAGTTGATAGACTTGAGATAAAAACTTATTAAAAACTGGGGTGTATTTGAACAGGCTTTATGTAAGATGATTACATCTTTTACCTAATTATATTGTGGGACAGACATTACATCTCACTGAAGAATGCTTCTTCTGCATGGTATTATAAGACAGGGCATATAAATGCCCCTCAGACAATATTAATTAGACATACTTAAAGAAACTAATAGGGTAACCTAAGCCCACATAACATGGAGTTAAAACTGGGGTGTAATATTCAGGGTATAATAAGAGCAATAATGGAGATTTTGGTTTTTTTAACCCCCAGGGTAAATTGGTCTGAATTTGACTTGTACACACAGATAGAGAGCCTGTGTTGAACACCTTACACAAACTTTTCAAAGCATGATATACTGAACCGTATAGTTCTAGAACATAAAAATCTTTTGATTTCCAGTTTGGTTGGAAATCTTCTCACTGATACAAAGAAACAAAAAATTTTTAAATGTGGTAAGGCAAATCAATCTTTTGATATCATTTGGGCAATAATCCAGTTCTTTGGGGAACTAAAAACTGTCTTTATCTTGCAAGTATCTACAAATCAGAAATGTAAATACAGCCCACAGTGACCTGACACTGAGCTCAATCAGGTAGAACCTTAAACAACAACAACAAAAAAAGTAGAGGATAAGAGGCCTTTTTAAACTCAAACTGCTCAAGAGGCTCCCTCACACAAATTCTAATCCACAGCCTCCTTAAGGATTTATCAAGGACAAACACAAATCTTAAGTCTCTCCTGCAAACAGTAGAAAGTTTTAGTCATACGAACAAATAAATTTAACTTATTTCAATCATTATTTAAAAACTAGTATGTTTTGTATGGAAATACCTGATTCATGACTAAGTTTTAAAATGAAGCTATGCAGTCTGTGGTTATGTCTGTTTATATGTTTATGTGTCCATTAGAGATATGTCTCTAGCTCCCAATGGTACTCTCAAAATTAATCTGTAAAAGAGCTCTATTTAATTGACTTAAAAGTAAGTGCTTATACTTGAAGGAAGTATTGAAGTTATTACATGCCATTTCAATTTGCACCATTCAAAATAAGTACAGCTGGTCCTTGCCTAATCACACATTTGAGAATATCCAAACTGTTTATTCTTTTAAAATCTAATTTAATTTCTATCTGCCAAATAAAGAATAATTCAACAACTGTTTAAGAAAAAACACTAAGTGCTTATAAATTAAATATTTCTAAATGTAACAGAAAGAAAGAAAGAAAGTCGCTCAGTCATGTCCGATTCTTTGCCACCCCATTGACTGTAGCCTACCAGGCTCTTCCGTCCATGGGATTTTCCAGGCAACAATACTGGAGTGGGTTGCCATTTCCTTCTCCAGGAGATCTTCCCCTCCCAGGGATTGAACCCGGGTCTCCCACATTGTAGGCAGATGCTTTACCATCTGAGCCACCAGGGAAGTCCAAAAATGTAATAGAGACTAACCCAAATGAATTTTGAGTTCATGTGATTTAGGGAATATTCAATGTGTGTGTGCATGCTCAGTCACTCAGTCATGTCTGACTCTTTATGACCCTATGGACTGTAGCCATCCAGGCTCCTCTGTCCATGGAACTTCTCATGGAACTTCTCAGACAAGAATACTGGAGTGGGTGCCATTTCCTCCTCCACAGGATCTTCTTGATCCAGGGATCGAACCCACATCTCCTGCACTGGCATGCAGGTTCATTACCACTGAGTCACCTCGGAAGCCCACAGAATATTCAATATTAAAGTTTAAAATTTGTTGGTTAAAATTAATACAGACATAGCTTTTATTGTACTTAGGTTTACTAAAAGTCAAATAAGTCATATTATCTCTGTTATAATACTTATCAGCAAGAAAAATGGCTTAGTCAAATGTCTCATGAAATTTTCATGGGTGATTAAATAATTGTTGGAAACAAGTGAATATGTAAATATAAATGGGGTAAGAGCTTTTAGGTGAACTCTTTAAGAATAATTATGTTTTATGGTGAAGTGAAGTGAAGTGAAGTCGCTCAGTCGTGTCCGACTCTTTGCGACCCCATGGACTGTAGCCTACTATGCTCCTCCATGGGATTTTCCAGGCAAGAGTACCGGAGTGGGGTGCCATTTCCTTCTCCAGAGGATCTTCCTGATCCAGGGATCGAACCCAGGTTTCCTGCACTGTAGGCAGACGCTTTACCATCTGAGCCACCAGGGAAGTCCTATGCCTACTTAAAAATAGTTTCTCCAGAGTTTTGGTAACTTGAAACTTTAGAAATTTGCTAAGTTAAATGAAAGAAGTTTATTTATGCTATGACCTACAGCAAGTTGGTAAGGTATAGCTTTGTAAACAAAGATGAAACATTTACTGTTTTCGCTCTAACCTGATCCCTCCAGAATTTGGCTTCTCTAGCTGGCTCCCCTCTGAACTTCATGGCTGAGATTCAAACTGCAACTAGTTCTACTAACAACTGTTTAACTGATTCTCTCTTTGTTGTTTTCAAACTCCTTATGCTTTCTCTTTCTGCAGTGCTGCCACCTTATTAATGTTAATGTATATATTACATATATCCTATCTATTTTATAAGACTGTCCTCTTTTGCATGACCCAATGGATAACCAGACCTCTGACAATATTAATGATCACTTGAGGCAGTAATCACACATATAAGTATATAAAATTAATGCCAGTTGAGCAACTCTAGATATGGGAATAAGCAACAAGAGAAAAAATTACCCTGGATCATACCATACTGGTAAAACAGATGATCCAGAGAATTTTAGGTTATTAAGAGGGCCTAATCCAGATACAGCACATGACTGGCCCTTCACTTAAATACTCGTCTGACTAAGAATAAGAATTTCTAGAAGCATAGGACAAATTGGTCATGAAATGCCTCCCAGACTTTGGTAGAATTTATGACTAACTGGTACTTTAAGAAAAAAATTGTCACCTGCCATTCCAGTTCTACAAGGATCCAGCCATTAGCAAATCTGAATGATCCCAGATTCTTGCATCTTCCCACAGGTAGAAAAAGCACTAAAATCATTAACCTGAGATGTCTGTTCTTTGTGATTAGCAGTAATGTTTTGATGATCTCTGACCACACTTTTTTTTCCAGCAAAAAGAAAGAAAGAAAATTCATTCCGGCTCCTCTTCAAAGCAGTTCCTCAGAGTTACCTGTGAGGCTATCTCCCAGGCTAAAGTCCTTAGTAATGTCCCAAAATAAAACTTAATTCACAACCCTTACACTGTGCATTTTTCCTTTAATCAATAATAGGTTGAGAATGGCACTTTACCCCTGTGGTCTTCTTCCCAAAAACATCATAACCCCAAGTTAATCTGAGAAAAACATCTGACGAACCCAGATAGAGGGACATTCCACAGTGAGTTTTCCTGGTTGGTCATCATATATCAGTGTGTCTGGAGGCTGATGTATCCCATGGCCATGGAAGCTTCACATCTGGGGCACTCCCAGACTTCACCCTGGTGACCCACTTTTCTTCATTGGCCACTCCTGATCTGCACCCTTTATAATAAAACTGTAACCACAAGTATAGCAGTCTTCTAAGTTCTGAGTAATATTAGAACAGCAGTCCCCAACCTTTTTGGCACCAGGGACCGATTTCATGAAAGATGATTTTTCCATAGACAGGGTTGGGTGGGGGGTGGTGTTTGGATGATTCAAGCTCATTACACTTAGTGTGCACTTTATTTACATTATTATTTCATCAGCTCCATCTCAGATCATCAGACATTAGATCTTCAAGACTGGGGACCCCTGTCTAGAGAATTACTGAATCTAATGAGGTAGTGGAAACCCCTTAATTTTAGCGAGTTGGTCAGAAACACAGATGGTCTGGAAACCCCAAAGCTTGCAGTTGGTGTCCAAAATGAGAAGTCTGTGAAAGTCATGTTTGACTCTTTGCAACCCCATGGACTGTAGCCTGCCAGGCTCCTCTGCCCATGGAATTCTCCAGGCAAGAATACTAGCGTGGGTAGCCATTTCCATCTCCAGTGGATCTTCCTGACCCGGGATCAAACCCAAGTCTCCTGCACTGCAGGAAGATTCCTCACCATCTGAGCCACCAAGGAAGCCTTATAGTCTGGGGAGGACTATTAATAATAGCAGAAACTGGATGTGGATTATATGGAAATTCTCTCTGTAACTCTTCCGCAAATCTAAAACTATTCTTCAAAGTTTACTTTTAAAAATACACCTTTATCTTAATTATAAGCTACCATCAAATATGAGTAATGTTCAGTACAAATTTGTTACCTAAGTGGTCATACTGTTTATATCATGCCACAGTATCCCAAGAATAACTATAAACTAAATGGCACTAAGAAAAATAATTAAAAGTTAATTATATGAGCATATTATTTTAATCACCTCTCATTAGCTAACACAAAAATTAGTTATGCATAATGGGCCTCACTTTGATTTTTAATCTACTTGCTTCACTCTATTAAGACAAGGCTCTCATTCTGATTCGCCTCAAAGGATAATATTGTGTATACTATCCAGGTACATGCTGAGATCAGACTATCACCACAGAAGTTCTGCCATGAAAATTAACATATATCCATAGATCTGAGGCTTAGAAGAAATTGCAAACTCCCCTCACAGCAAACTCCAAATGCTGATCTGTCAGTTAAGTTGCTTAGTCATGTCCAACTCTTTGCGACCCCATGGACTGCAGCACACCAGGCTTCCCTATCCATCACCAACTCCGGGAGCTTGCCCAAACTCATGTCCATAGCATCGGTGATGCCATCCAGCCATCTCATCCTCTGTGGTCCCCTTCTCCTCCTACCTTCAATCTTTCCCAGCATCAGGTCTTTTCCAGTGAGTCAGTTCTTCCCATCAGGTGGCCAAAGTATCGGAGTTTCAGCTTGAGCATTAGTCCTTCCAATGAATATTCAGGACTGATTTCCTTCAGGATTGACTGATTTGATCTCCTTGTAGTCCAAGGGACTTTGATCTGTGAGATCCCTCAAAATCTTGCCCTTGTCTGAACATCTCCATCCTTCTCTTCCTACAGCATAACAAATTCACTGCCATCTTTGTACTATCTGCTCCCTCTGCCTACAATGTTCTTCCTCTAGCTCTTAACATAGCTGGATCCTTTTGGATATTCAGGTCTCAGTAAAATGTCACTTAATCGAAGAAGGCTTTCCTGTCCATCCAATTTAAAATAGTACTTCTAACACTCTATTTCTATTTCTCCTTATTTATATTTTCTATTGTGATGCTAATCACCACATGATATTTTCTAGTTTATTTGGTTTTCACTGTTTCTCCCTACTCAGATTGCAAGTTTCATTGAACAGGGACCTTGTTTACCTTGATCTATGTCTAATCCCAGCCCCTAGAACAGTGCCTGATAGAGCAGGTTCTCAATGAATGTTTTCAGAATGAATAAATGAATGAAATGGAACCAGACACAGAAAATCATGCAATAAGACTATAACATAAGCTATCAAGAAAAAGAGGAACTTTATTAAATAAGCAAACATTAAAAGCTTAATTATGCTACCTCGTTCATGGACTGACTAGTTCAAAATTGGGAAAGGAGTATAACAAGGATGTATATTGTCACCCTGCTTATTTAAATTATATATAGAGTACATCATGTGAAAGGCCAAGACTACATGAATCACAAGCTGGACTCAAGATTGATGGGAAAAATATCAACAACCTCAAATATGCAGATGACACCACTCTAAAGGCAGAAAGTGAAGAGGAACTAAAGAGCCTCTTGATGAGGGTGAAAGAGGAGAGTGAAAACCCTGACTTGAAATTCAGCATTCAAAAAACTAAGATCATGGCATCCAGTCCCATCACTTCATGGCAAAAAGATGGGGGAAAAGTGGAAACAGTGATAGATTTTATTTTCTTGGCTTCAAAATCACTGCAGATGGTGACTGAGGCCATGAAATCAAAAGACACTTGCTTCTTGTAAGGAAAGCTATGACAAACCTAGAGAGTGTATTAAAAAGCAGAGATATCACTTTATCAAGAAAAGTCCATATAGTCAAAGCTGTGGTTTTTCCAGTAGTCGTGTAAAGATGTGAGAGTTGGACAATAAAGAAGGCTAAGCACCAAAGAACAATACTTTCAAACTGTGATACAACAAACCTAGAGAGTGTATTAAAAAGCAGAGATATCACTTTATCAAGAAAAGTCCATATAGTCAAAGCTGTGGTTTTTCCAGTAGTCGTGTAAAGATGTGAGAGTTGGACAATAAAGAAGGCTAAGCACCAAAGAACAATACTTTCAAATTGTGATACTGGAGAAGACTCTTGAGAGTCCCTTGGACTGCAAGGAGATTAAACCAGTCAATCCTAAAGGAAATCAATCCTGAATATTCATAGGGAGGACTGCTGCTGAAGCTCCAATACTTTGGCCACCTAACTCACTGAAAAAGACTGATGCTGGGAAAGACTGAAGGCAAAAAGAGAAGAGGGCAGCAGAGGGTAAGATGGTTAGACAGCATCACCGACGCAATGGACATGAATTTGAGAAAACTCTGGGAGATGGTGGAGGACAGAGGAGCCTGGCATGCTACACTCCACAGGGTTGCAAAGAGTAAGGCACAACTTTGCAACTGAACAACAACAGCAATTATGTTCCAGGTTCTTCACATATATTATCTCACTAAGTATTCATAAATCTACAAAGTACATAATATTAACCATTTACAGATGAAGGTTAGAAGTCTAATAAGCAGTTCAGTGGAAAAAGTGACATGGTTTCACTTATGATTGACTCTAAGCCTGTGTTCTTTCCATTCCTTTTTTAATGTATAAACCCAACCCAATTCTTCATTTTAGGACCCTCTTTTTAAAATGGTCTCATGATAGTTAGGAGTTGAGCAAAATGCTGATTGCCACGAATGTGACCTTAGCTGGATAAAACCAGTGAGTAAGACCAGATGATAGAGTAGCACCAATTCAACTGGACACAGTGAATGAAAACACTGTGAGCTGGTGAAATGTTTACAAGTCAAAGACCACCGAATTCTCTCCTGCCCAAAACACATGGCTCAGATTCAATTGAAAGGTGACATAAAGAAACTTCCTAGAGCCTAGAATCCTCTAAGAACACTGTACAACCTAAAACTCACAAAGCAACAGGCCCATAGAAGTATACAGATGAACTCTACCAAATCTTCAAAGGAATGGATAATTCCAGTGTTTATGAATAAAAGGTAAAGAGATTTAAAATTCTTTGTATGCCAGAATAAATCTGTTATAAATACCTTTTTAAAAAGATAAAAGCCCATAGAGCCATCTCACTTATGGATATCATATGATTCATACAGTTATTCAGATTAAAATATCAGTATAGAAATCCTGATTGAAAAATGAGTCAACAGAATCCATTAATACATTAAAAGACTAACACATGCATGCTCATGTGCGGTTCACACTAGTAAGACAAAGACAGTTCAATATTAGGGATCTACCAATGTAGTCTATTTACATTAGCAGGTCAATGGAGGAAAAAATGATAATATTTCTAAATTTGAACACATGTTTTATAAAATTCAACATAAATTTCTAATTTTAAAAATTCTTAGTAAAACACAAAAGTATATATACTGAGTGACTAACACTTTTCTCTTCATATTTATATAAACACATACATATATATATATGTAGATATATAAATANTGCTTTTTAAAGCAAAAGAAAATAAAAGCATATAATAAGGTCATCCCTAAGGCTAGAACTGTCAGCCACACCTATTAAGAGTTTACAAAAAGCCATATGTAGCTTTGAATGTCACTAAAGGGGAAAAAAAAATTTTTTTTTTCTGTTAAAAACTAAAGGATAATGGCCAGAAGGGAGCATGAGTACAGTAATGGTTGGTAATATTCCGTTAAGTGCTGACTGCATGACTGGGTTCAATTTGTGGAAATTCTGTCTCTTATACACATCTAGATGTGTATAAGAGACAGTTAATGATGAGATTCTAGAAACAATTCTACTAAACTCAAGAACAAAACACAGATGCATATTATCACCATTATTATTTAACAGTATTCTAAAATTCTAAGTCAATGCAATTAGAACAGAGGGAAAAAAATGAGACCTATAAATAGTAAAGGAAGAAGCAAAATTATCAGTATTTACAGCTAATATTAAATAACAAAAAGATCTATGAGAATCTACTAGAAAAACTATAATAAAGAGTAAGAGAATTCAGTACAGTAGCTTTTCTGTATATAAGAAAAAAATTAGAAAACAGTATGCCATAAAAGAGCTCACTTGTAAAAGTAATAACTAAACAGAAAAGTCCTAAGAATAAATTTAATAACTCATTCTTAAATGTAAAAGATCTATATGAGAAACTCTGTGTGTGTGTGTGTGTGTGTGTGTGTGTGTGTGTCTGCTCAGTCATGTCTGACTCTTTGTGACCCCATGAATTGTGCCCACCATGAACTTTTCTGTCCATGTTTGTCCACGGAATTTTCCAGGCAAGAATACTGGGGTGGATTGCCATTTCCTCCTCCAGGGGATCTTCCAGATCCAGGAATCAAACCTATGTCTCTTGTGTCTCATGCACTGACAGGTAGCTTCTTTACCACTGAGCCAGCTGGTAAGCCCATGAAGAACTTCAGGACTCTAAAATAGGCCATAACAGAAGTCTCAAATAAATTAAAGAAGTATCCTCTTCCTGGGTATTGTAAAATTATCGATTTATCTCAACTAAATCATAAAGGTAAGGAAATCCTGACAAGAATACCAAAATAATTTTTGTCATTGTTGTTTGAAACCAGATAAGCTGATTCTTCAAGTCAGATAGTAAAATGAAATACATTTTACTAGCCAGGACAATTCTGACATTATAAAGCTATAATAATTAAAATCATTTGTACTCAGTGTAATGAAAAGCAATGAAATAGAAAAAGTCCTGCAATAGACCAAATAATCTTTTTTAAAAATTAATAATAAAATTGCACTTCAAAGTGCTGGTGACAAAATGGATTATTCTAGTAGGCTGGAAAAATAAAACTAAATGTCCTTCTCACAACATAACAATTTCTGATTGATCAAAGGTAAAAAGAAAACAATATATAATCTTTATCTCTTCAAAACATAAATGTGTTTTCTAAGTGAAACACAAAATTCAAAAACTACAGAAGAAAATAGCTAAATTTGACAGCAAAAGAATTTGCTTTAATCTGTAAAGAAAAAAATGCCATGAGTTAAAACACAAACAACAAAAGGCAAAAATATAATGGCAGCACATATGACAAAGGCAATTTTTCTTATAGACAGAGAACTCTTATTACTTGGTCAGGAGAAGACTAACAGTAGGAAAAAGGCAAAGAACGTGAACCAGAAGTTCACAAAATATAAATACTAACAAACGGCTTTTCATCCACAAAACTTTCAACTGTAGTCATGGTTAAAGAACTGAACATTTTAATGAGATACCATTTTCACCTAACCAACAGGCAAAGGTCAAAAAGTTTGAAAATAGAATATTATGATAAGAACATGGGGATTCAGGAACTATCACCTCACACTAACAGAAGTATACACTGGTCAGCCCCAGGAAGCTCCTTTTGACAATATCTATCAAACTAAGAACTATATACACTTTGACCTAGAATTCTCTTCAAGGGCTTCCCTTGTAGCTCAATCCGTAAAGAATCTGCCTGCAATGCAGGAGACTTGGGTTCGATCCCTGGCTCAGGAAGATCCCCTGGAGAAGGAAATGGCAAGCCATTCCAGTATTCTTGCCTGGAGAATCCCATGGTCAGAGGAGCCTGGCAGGCTACAGTCCCCGGGGTCGCAAAGAATCAGACACGACTGAGCGACTTTCACTTCACTTCACTTCTTCTCTTCTAAGGATGTACGCTAAAGATACATACTTGGGAAAGAGATATATTAAAAAAAAAAAAAAAATCAGTGTAGCAAAGTCTATTGGAGCAAAACCTGGGGAAAACTTAAATGCCCACTAAGATTAAATAATGAATAACAGTTCACTCATACAATGGAATATTGAGCAGCCGGTTTTTTAAAAAAAATGCAGTAGATCTGAAAAAGTACCAGGATCAGAAGAGATTACATAATATGCTCCCATTTGTATGAAAAGGGGCCTGGAATCACATACATATATTTGTACATGCTTAAACCTTTACTCAAAGGTGCAAGAAAAACTAATGGTGAGAGTTGCTTTGGAGGAGGAAGTTTAGAGTCCTGGAGACCTTCTACTCTAGGGAATTTAACTTTTTATTAAACATGCTTTTACAGTGTTTGAATGTTTTAGTTTGAGCATTTTTTAATTAAAAAAATAATACAACTTTCACTTTACTTTCAGGCTTAAGGTACTTAAAAGTCACCAGTGTTTCTTTTGGATAAATTTTTTTTCTTTTTTTTTAACTTTTTCCCGGAATATACTTGATTTACAATGTTGTGTTACTGTCTGCGGTACAGGAGATAAAGTGTTTTCTTTTTAAATGAACAAAATAGTCATTTACTATTTCTTATACAAAGCTTAAAATTATAAACAACATTCAACGCTCCAGAAAGTGAACTCCTAAAACTCTTTCCTCTAAAAATGTGGATCCTGAGACCCTTTAAGCATAATCCTAATGATTTAACCACTAGTTTGGCAGATCCCCTGGAGAATGGAATGGCTACCCACTCCAGTATTCTTGCCTGGAGAATTCCATGGACAGAGGAACCTGGTGGGACATGACTGAGAAACCAACACTGAGGCTGAGACTTCAAATACCTAACACACTGGTTAACAAAGAGTAGTAAGTAAACACTTTATAAATGCTTGTTGAATGAAATGAAAACGAAAACATAAACTGGATGAAACAAAATATTCTCCCCAATGCTGCTGCTGCTGATGCTGCTGCTAAGTCACTTCAGTCGTGCCCGACCCTGTGCGACCCCATACACGGTAGCCCACCAGGCTCCCCCACCGCTGGGATTCTCCAGGCAAGAATACTGGAGTGGGTCGCCATTTCCTTCTCCAATACTAGTCTGCAAATACGAGAAATAACTTCTGATTGTGACAAACGCTTGGAGAGTTTCCAGTCACCTTCAGAACCACCACAGAGCCAGATATACTGGTCAGAGTGGTTCCTTGATAACATACTCTTTCCCAATCAATGCTTTTGTCTTGTCACTCCTAGCTTGTCGAAAATCAGCACATCTTTTCTTTCATAGGTTTATCCCATAGGTAAGGTTTATCTGGACAAAAACAGAAGTACTTTCCTTTCAACTAACCCAACTGATGATTGATCTATCCAAAATTCATAGCAGGAGCACAAATAAGGAGTTGTTGAGATAAATTACTGTTTGACAGGAAGACTACATAGGCAATGAATTTGTCTTTGGGTGACAGAGTATGTCAAGAGAAAAAAATAAAAACAATAACAATGTTTTAAAATACTATTTATGTAAGTATTAAGTCCAACTTCTTGTGAAGTGTTAAACACACAAGGTAAGCTTCAGAGCCTACACACTCTTCTCTGTTTTCCTGGGAAAACAAAGTGTGTGTAACCTGATCTCATTTATACTGTGTGGGTGGCTTGGGTTTGTTTTTGTTTTTTTTCCATTTTCTCTTTCACTAGTGGGTGCTATCTATTATTCATTAAGGCTCCAGACTTTTCTGCAAGATACTCTTTATTCCTGATTAACTATTCATATAGTAGAAGATGGTTTGCTTGGTCTTTTACAACTTTTTCCAGTCCATTATCAATATCAAATCATGTTCCAATAGCCACATCACTCTAGCAAATAATATTACATATGAAGCAAACAGTATAGCAGAGGAGATAGTATCGAACTATTTTAAAACTACAGTGATGATACATATATATACATTAAATATCCTAAAATGAATTTGCTACAAGTTGAAAGTGAAGAGGAACTAAAAAGCCTCTTGATGAAAGTGAAAGAGGAGAGTGAAAAAGCTAACTTAAAGCTCAACATTCAGAAAACTAAGATCATGGCATCTGGTCCCATCACTTCATGGGAAGTAGATGGGGAAACAGTGTCAGACTTTATTTTCTTGGGCTCCAAAATCACTGCAGATGGTGACTGCAGCCATCAAATTAAAAGACGCTTACTCCTTGGAAGAAAAGTTATGACCAACCTAGATAGCATATTCAAAAGTAGAGACGTTGCTTTGCCAACAAAGGTCTATCTAGTCAAAGCTATGGTTTTTCCTGTGGTTGTGAGAGTTGGACTATGAAGAAAGCTGAGCACCGAAGAATTGATGCTCTTGAACTGTGGTGTTGGGGAAGACTCTTGAGAGTCCCTTGGACTGCAAGGAGATCCAACCAGTCCATCCTAAAGGAGATCAGTCCTGGGTGTTCACTGGAAGGACTGAGGCTAATGCTGAAACTCCAATACTTTGGCCACTTCATGCGAAGAGTTGACTCATTGGAAAAGACTCTGATGCTGGGAGGGATTGGGGGCAAGAGGAGAAGGGGACGACAGAGGATGAGATGGCTGGATGGCATCACCGACTCAATGGACATGAGTTTGAGTGAACTCTGGGAGTTGGTGATAGACAGGGAGGCCTGGCGTGCTGTGATTCACAGGGTTACAAAGAGTCAGACACGACTGAGCGACTGAACTGAACTGAACTGAACCTTAGTAGAATGAAAATACAGTAAATTCAAAGATGCTAAGTCCATTATTAGGTAGTTGTTCAGGCAATAGCTGAATGCAACTCGTTTAAGTATTAGTTCATGTAAATTATATATTCTTTCTAGATACTTTTGACCTAAAGTAAGTGTAAGATTCTCTGCCAAATCCCATTTTTGGTAGTTAAAAAACTTAATGCTAGAGCCATCTCTTTACCTGTAAGGTTATTTCTTTGGTCCTATACCTGATTCCCATGAATGAAGTTCTAAAATTAAGCATCTCTACATTTCTCCTGGGAAACTGCAGAAGACATAGCAGAACACTAGGATTATTCAAGAATGAAAAAGGAAATATGGCAGAGAAATGCTCAAGTGAACGTTCCAATAAAATATGTGTACTGTTTTGTGTAATAAAATACATAAAAGTTTGTTTCACAAGTGAAAAAGAGAGACATTCAATATGGAGGGGGAAGGTTCTAGTGATTACAGTCAACCTCAGAATCTTGAAAACTCTACTATTTAATTTCTATACATAGTATATGATGAATACCATTCTTTTCCTGAGAATTACTAAAAAGTGTGCTTTACAACCAAATCACCATAATGAAATATCTGTACTTGAAGATATGCAGACAAGAATTTGGCAGTCATTTGGTCCTGAAGGCTTTGGATGAAAGCTGCTCTGAGAGGTGAGGCCTCTTAAGAGTTCTTAAAGAGTTCATGCAGCCTTCTTTGAGGATAAACAGACCTAGCTTTGGAAGTATGTATATTTCCATAGTTTCTCAGAAGTTCCACTGGACCATGAACAAACCAAAGTAATTTTTAAGAAATATTAAAGGTTTTTGGTTTTTTTAAGCAATCACTACTTTGAAAGAAAAAGTTTTAAACCTTCCAGAAACCTAAAAGCAGTATGCAATTATAGAANACCTGGCTTTGGAAGTATGTATATTTCCATAGTTCCTCAGAAGTTCCGCTGGACCATGAACAAACCAAAGTAATTTTTAAGAAATAGTAAAAGTTTTTGGTTTTTTTAAGCAATCACTACTTTGAAAGAAAAAGTTTTAAACCTTCCAGAAACCTAAAAGCAGTATGCAATTATAGAACACAATTCAACTTCCACAACTGCACTCCCACTGTATATTTAAAACTTAAGTAAAAATTGGAATATGATCGATAATTTATAATAACTTTGTATAGGGAATGTTGGTTACTTGGTGGGTGGTGATTCGGGAATGATTGGGTCCAGGGTTTGGGAGACTGAGGATGTCAGAGACTTAGAGGTGGAAAAAGTTCCCAAATTCCTGGATTTGGGCTAGACTTACTGTGGTAACCATTTCACAGTATATGCAAATGCGAGATCACTACACAGTACACCTGAAAATCAACTTTATTTCCATTGTTTTAAATATTGAAAAAAATTTTGAAAATAAAAATTTTAATGACTGAAAATAAAAAAAATTAAAATTGAACAGGCTACATTTAGACATAAAAATATTCGGCACATAAACTCTGTAAAGTGAGAGGAAGGATGACAACTTTTTTCCTTTCACAACTCTTCTAAGGTCTACACATTTAGGAAATGTTTTCAACCAGCATCTGTTACTTTTGAAATAATAAAAATACAGATTCAAAAAACATTTTAGTCTAAATGCGGTTTTTTAAATAGGTCAATCACATTCATTTAGAAATAACCTATTTTAGGCCTTCAACTAAGAGTTAATCCCAATAAATTTTATGCCTTTTTTTTTTTTCCCCCCCAAAAAAAAGTAGGTAGTTGCAGAAGCAAAGAAACCTAAACCTTTCCACAGAGGCCAGAAGAACTGATTTCTGAATCCATTAAACTCTTAAAACATAGGTCAGCTTTGGCAGATTATCAGAAGTCTTCACCATGCTAGTTAGTTTTATAGGAGCCACACTGTTGTTCACATGCACTGAAGATTTTTTAAGTGATTGTGACTAACATACTGTCATTTTATGTCTTATAACAGTTTCAGTCAACACATTATTTGTGATACTGCTGGAAAATGCGCCCCAAGTCCACTTGATGAATATACTAAAAACCGCCAAACTGTGTATACTTTAACGGTGGGGGGGAGTTTTATGATATGTGAATTATATCTCAATAAAGAAAAGAAAACTAACTAAATAAATCTCAAGAAATAAAATAGTAGCCAAAAATGAGGAATGACATTCTGAAATGCATGAACAATATTTTAGCAGAGCTCTTAGCTGGGCCCAGTAAGTTAAACAAGATGCAAAAAGCAAGGCTAACATGCTGGTGATTTCAGAGTTAATGTGTTTCTGTACTTTGATTTCAAAAAGAAAATAAAGAGAGAGCCTCAGACTCAACCCCTGAATTTTTATTCTTCTTCTGAGAAGCCACCATGTGAAAAATTACTACTGGTTTTCTAAATGTGACCAGACAAAAGCAGGGTAAACACACTACAGTCCATTACTTGCAGAACTGGCCAGCCCCTCGGCCTAACCGTGTCGGTCAACGGCAAGAGATGAGGACATGCAAGTGCACCCAGCATTGCACAGCTTTCCTTCACCACAGGATATCTTTCATGTCCCCTGAACGCTATTGAACGTGGAATGCTTTTAGAGAGGACATCTAAGAGGTCTGTGTGGCCGAGCTATTTCCCTTTTCTTTTGGTACAATGGACTCCTTTTCAGTTTCAATGGACTTTTGCAGTATAGACAAATAAAAGCAAAGAACACATCACTCGTTTGCAGAGGGAGAGCTACAAGATGACTCAGTCTATCTATGTCCAAATATAACAACACCCAGGTCTGAAATCCCTTTCCAGAAGACATGCTTTTTAAAGCAAAAGAAAATAAAAGCATATAATAAGGTCATCCCTAAGGCTAGAACTGTCAGCCACACCTATTAAGAGTTTACAAAAAGCCATATGTAGCTTTGAATGTCACTAAAGGGGAAAAAAAAATTTTTTTTTCTGTTAAAAACTAAAGGATAATGGCCAGAAGGGAACATGAGTACAGTAATGGTTGGTAATATTCCGTTAAGTGCTGACTGCATGACTGGGTTCAATTTGTGGAAATTCATTAAGCTATCAAATTACGAGGTGTACTTTGCTGAACGTGTGTATGTCCATAAGAGTATTTTTAAAAATAAAAAATACCGTAAAAGGGAAACTGAGTTGCTTAAAAGTAAAGAGTTTATTTCTAAACTGAACTAAAACATAAAATTTAAGAGTAATGATGAGTATAATGATGATGACTATGATGACATCCGGAGAAGGCAATGGCACCCCACTCCAGTACTCTTGTCTGGAAAATCCCATGGACGGAGGAGCCTGGTAGGCTGTATGTAGTCCATGGGGTCACGAAGAGTCGGACACGACTGAGCAACTTCACTTTCACTTTTCACTTTCATGCATTGGAGAAGGAAATGGCAACCCACTCCAGTGTTCTTGCCTGGAGAATCCCAGGGATGGGGGATCCTGGTGGGCTGACGTCTATGGGGTCGCACAGAGTCGAACATGACTGAAGCGACTTAGCAGCAGCAGCATGATGACATCAGCTAACTCTTTTTTTTTTAATATAAATTTATTTATTCTAGAGGTTAATTGCTTTACAATATTGTATTGGCTTTGCCATACATCAACATGAATCCGCCACAAGTATACACGTGTTCCCCATCCTGAATCCCCTCCCTCCTCCCTCCCCGTACCATCCCTCTGGGTCATCCCAGTGCACCAGCCCCAAGCATCCAGTATCATGCATCAAACCTGGACTCTTGTTAATAATAACACTACAATGTGAGGCATTATGCTAAACCCTATGCATATACTTTACCTTGCAATTAAATAATATATTCTTGCATTTATAAAGGACTGCACCATGTGTGACCTATAAACATGTCCATCTAAAACCCGATACCTGCAGGAACTGGCCAGTCAGTTCAGTTCAGTCGCTCAGTCATGTCTGACTCTTTGCAACTCCATAGATTGCAGCATACCAGGCTTCCCTGTCCATCACCATCTCCCAGAGCTTGCTCAAACTCATGTTCATTGAGTCCGTGATGCCATCCAACCATCTGGTCCTCTGTCGCCCCTTTTCTCCTGCCTTCAGTCTTTCCCAGCATCAGGGTGTTTTCCAATGAGTCAGTTCTTCACATCAGGTGGCCAAAGTATTGGAGCTTCAACTTCAGCATCAGTCCTCCCAGTGAATATTCTGGCTTGATTTCCTTTAGGATTGACTGGTTTGATCTCCTTTCGGTCCGAGGGACTCTCTAGAGTCTTCATCAACACCACAGTTCAAAAGCATCAATTCTTCAGCACTCAGGAACTGGTAGAACCCAATATTTGGTTCCCCAGAAAATTATCTTTGAGTGAGTCTAAATCTCATATATTATCAAGGACAGGACCTGTTTACCCACCGGGATACACAGTCACACCTCAAGGATGAACACAGAGTTTAAAAAGAATCAAGTTTTTCTGCTATTTCCCCACTTCCTCTCCACTGAGGGTAACTTCATGAAGGCTAGACTAGGAAAACAACTGTTTCCAATCCAAACCCCTCCTCACAACTCCATACGTTCAGCTGACTCTCATAATTCCACAGAACCCTGGTCTCATAATTCTGCAAAAGTCTGGCTAGGCCTGCAATTCTTGAAGCACATTTTTGAACAAGGATCCAAAGGAATCTTTACCAGGTACAAATAGGAAGCAAGAGAATGACCAGTTTCCTTTTTTGTATCCTGGAAATATCTTAAGATCAAATGCCCATTCATTTAACTTCAGGAGCTTCTGAAATTTTGTTATAATGGCATTTTAAGAAACTGTCTGCTACCAAAATTTAAATTTTAAAAAAAACAGTCATCAAGCACCTTCTATTTGTTCAATACTACAGTGTCCTTTAATCCTTATTCTCAAATAAACCCCCAAAATAGCAATTTACTGAGTGTCCACTATGTGCCAGGCACCAATTTAAGTGCTTTACATGCATTACTTCATTTAATGTCAGAACAGCCCTATGTTGTTGCTGTTGTTTAGTTGCTAGTTATGTCTGACTCTGCATCCCCATGGACTCTAGCCCACCAGACTCCGCTGTCCATGGGATTTCCCAGACAAGAATATTGAAGCCGGTTGCCATTTCCTTCTCCAGGGGATCTTTCTGACCCAAGGATTGAACTCGTGTCTCCTGCATTGATGGATTCTTTACCACTGAGCCACCTGGGAAGCTCAAAAATCCTGTGAAGTAAATACTATTACATTTCTTCTCATTTTTCGAATGAAGAAACTAAGGCCTAGAAAGGCCGAAAAACTCATCAAAGGACACACATGAGAAGCAGCAGAGCGAAGATCAGAGAGGCAACCAGTTAAATGTGAGGGTTCACAGGCTTAACCACTGCACTCCACTGCCCTTCATCACTCAGCAAAGCAGACATTATACCCCAGGCAGAGAAGACAATAGAGTTCAGAGAATATACTGTATTTGCCCAAAGTCAGACAGCTAGTAATGGATGGGCCTGGAATCAAATCTGGGTCCACAGGATGCCAACATCCATACTATTTCCACTCTCCTCCCAGCCTACTGGAGCAAGAGATAAAAGAGAGCTGGCACTCAGCTTCTCTGCTGTGAATGAGAATGGAAAGAAAGCCACCTAAGGCAACTTTCCCCAACACCACTGCTTTCTTCCTCTAGGCATCAAGACCAGTATCTAAGCATCAAGCACAGTAACATTTGCTTTTTTCAGAGTTTACATAGTTTTTCTACAGCAGCAAATGGCAAAGAGAAGAGAACACTGTAACAGAAACATGTGAGCTACAAGTGACTGCAATACAAAATAACACCAGGGAGAGGATTTTTAGACTGTTCACTGCGGAAAATTTATAGTAAGAAGACCAACTAAGTTCCCTGGTTGTGGGCTATACATAAAAAGAAAGAAAAAGTTTTTCATACCTATTCTTTAATCAAGTAGTCTTCACTGTGCTATCCAAGTGCTTTGGACATGTTTGACAGAATTTCTGGGCCCAAAGCCTTTAAAGTTCTCAAGACAGGTTTTCTGCAAAGTCTGGTTCTTGGGGATAGGGCAAGAGTTCTCTGCTTTGGCACTATTAACATTTTGGACTGCATAATTCTTGATAGTGAGGGGCTGCCCAATACACTGTAAGATGTTAGCAGGACTCCTGGTCTCTGCTAGATGCCAGCAGTACAACTTTCTGCCAGGCACCCTGAAGTGATGTCAGCCAGTGAGTCTCCAAACACTGCCAGAAGTCCTCCAGGACAAAAACATCCCATGTTTTAAAAGCACCAGGACAAGTCTCCAGTTCTAATAACGCAAGTTATTCTTACTTTCGGCCCCTTCTCACTTGTGTTCCTATCTATATAATTCTCATCTGTACTTGCTGCTTTATAAACATTCTTCTTTGTTTTCCATGTTCAAACAGGGACCACGTTTACATTTTTATATCTCCCATAGCCACAAGTAGTTCATTCTGTTTAGAAGGCTCACTAAAATGTCAAGAAACCTAGGTGGTCCTTCAAAAAACCAGTGATTCTGCATAAAGAGTATGCAAGAGTTCCCTATACTAATCTTGCAACTTTTCTGTAAGTTTGTAATTATATCAACATAAAAAGTTACAAAAACATTACTAGAAATATGGAAGAAAATATCTGCAAGTCATTTATTTAGTAAGGGGTTAATATTTAGAATATATAGAACTATTAAAACTCAATAACAACAAAAATAAATACCCTGATTTAAACATGGTATGGTGAGGGAGGGGGAGGGGGGTTCAGGATTGGGAACTCATGTACACCCATGACGGATTCATGTTGATGTATGGCAAAACCAATACAGTATTATAAACTAAAATAAAGTAAAATAAAAATAAATAAAAATGGATGAAAGACTTGAATAGGCATTTCTCCAAAGATGATATATGAATGGCTAAAAAGTATATGAAAAGATATTCAATATCAATAATCCTTAAAGGAATGCAAATCAAAATATGAGCTATCACCTCACACCCATTACAATGGCTGATGCTGCTAAGTCGCTTCAGTCGTGTCTGACTCTGTGTGATTCCATAGGTGGCAGCCCACCAGGCTCCTCTGTCCCTGGGATTCTCCAAGCAAGAATACTGGAGTAGGTTGCCATTTCCTTCTCCAATTACAATGGCTACTACTTTAAAAAGCAGAAGTGTTAGTGAGGAAAATCAGCCAGTGAGTCTCCAAACACTGCCAGAAGTCCTCCAGTGGACAAAAACATCCCACGTTTTAAAACCACCAGGACAAGTCTCCAGTTCTAATAACGCAAGTTATTCTTACTTTTGGCCCCTTCTCACTTGTGTTCCTATCTATATAATTCTCATCTGTACTTGCTGCTTTATAAACATTCTTATTTGTTTTCCATGTTCAAACAGGGACCACGTTTACATTTTTACATCTCCCATAGCCACAAGTAGTTCATTCTGTTTAGAAGGCTCACTAAAATGTCAAGAAACCTAGGTGGTCCTTCAAAAAAATAAAAAATGGTTAAGATGGGAAATTATATGTTATATAATTCTGCCACAATTTTTAAATATTTTAAAGAAAAAAACATTTTAGAAATTATTTAGATTAAATCCTCATTCTAGAAGAAGTCAAAAAGCTACCTGAGAACTTTCAACTTAGTACTACCTAAGTACTAATCTTCTCTGATTCCCTGATGAGATGAATCTGATAAACATTTATGGGGTATGTATAAGGTGCCAAGGTAGTATGGTATATCTGAAAGAAGACATACAATAACAGTTAAAAACAGGCATAATGCTAACTCAAACATTCACAGCCATAGCTTCTACCCAATTTCAATAAATTAAAAATGTCTGGGGTATTTCCATGACTGTCCAGTGGTTAAGACTCCACGTTTTCAATGCAAGGGGCGCCAGTTCAATCCCTGGCCAGGGAGCTAAGATCCAATACCCCACATGGCAAAAAAATAAATAATAAAAGATCTTCATAGAATACTCAAGTTTTAAAAAAATAACAAATTTTTTTTTTAATGAATTTCTACTCAAACTGAACACTGCCAAAGGGAAACTGGGCTTCCTTAGTAGCTTAGATGGTAAAGAATCTGCCTGCAATGCAAGAGACCTGGATTCAGCCCTTGAGTTGGGAGGATCCCCTGGGGGTGGGCATGGCAACCCACGCCAGTGTTCTTGCCTGGAGAAGTGCCACGGACAGAGGAGCCTGGCAGGCTACAGTCCATGTGGGTCACAAAAAGTAAGACACAACTGAACGACTAAAGACAGCAAAGGGAAATTTAATGAAGTGCTTGAGGAAATATCATGTTTTCATCCTACGTGACCTGTTTCTCTCTGGAGTAGTGGTCAGTGACAACTGCATGGGTGAAAAGAACCACAGAGCAGCTTCTGTTTCCCACGGTTGGAAGAGCTGAGGAAGAGGCAGCCAGTGGAGTTACCCATTAAGAACTGAGTTACTGAGTTTTGAATATGAGTCAAAAAGCTCCCAAAGGTTGTCTACTTCTCCCCAAAGTAGAAAATGTCCATTTTGTACACGAGAAATTTATCACCTCCTCATGCTGGATGTTTTCTAAAATGCCATTTTTTTAACTCAATAATGTAGAAGAAGCATATATTTTCATGACATTAGTCAAAATAAGATAAAGTTGATGACGTTCACTTCTTCCAAAGGTATTCTCACACTATCAGTAAGCTATTTTCTCTTCTGTCATGCAACTTATCTGATGCCTCTCTCCTCTTGAGTACAAACCAAGAATGTCTGAGTTCCAAATCTCAAGTCTATGAATCACTGTTTCCACCCCTAGGCAGCCAAAGTTGTTCATTTGTACTTCTCCACTCTTTGATGCTCACTAAATACCATAGTTTTATTTTGCATAATGCTTTTGGGATTCTCTAGAATGTCCTTTTGTCCTTACCTTTGAAAACAGAGGCATGCCTAATGTCCTATAATCCATAACCCAGCAAAATAATTGAGCCACCTTGGGAAGGGAAGACTGAATTAAATCAGAATGTTGGTTGCCAGCCTCTTTTGAAGAGCCGGCTTCAATTTTCAAAATTCCTGCCTTACAACCAGATATAGGATCACACCTGTCAAACTGATGAAAACCACTTGCCTCGGCTCACCTTCAGAATTGTATATATTTAATCTGCATTCTTCTTGGTCATTATTTAAACAGCTTGTGGATGGACCATACATCGTACAAGTCACAAGAGTTGATGAGAAAAAGCAAAAACTAAATACAAGTGAATGACGTAAATAAATTACTTTATTTCCTCAACTTGATTCCATTTCCATGTACTTGAAATATCCATTACAGATAATCTAAAGTGGTAGAAACTGAGAGCTAACAGTACCTCAGAAATAACCCCCAGGTGAAGGCCCTGCCAAAACTTGTCGTTGCCTATGCAGACAGCGTGGAGAAGGCAATGGCACCCCACTCCAGTACTCTTGCCTGGAAAATCCCATGGACGGAGGAGCCTGGCAGGCTACAGTCCATGGGGTCGCTAAGAGTCAGACACGACTGAGCGACTTCACTTTCTCTTTTCACCTTCATGCATTGGAGAAGGAAATGGCAACCGACTCCAGTGTTCTTGCCTGGAGAATCCAGGAATGGGGGAGCCTGGTGGGCTGCTGTCTATGGGGTCGCAGAGAGTCAGACACGACCAAAGCGACTTAGCAGCAGCAGCATACAGACAGTGTGTACAGAGAAGGGGGATTTGGCATTGAGGCAGACAAGAGAAATATTTTCATTTCAGCCCTTCCACTTAGCAGTTGTATAACTCTGGGCACACAGTAGTCTGAGCATCAGTTTCCCCAACTGTGAAATGAAGACAACCACGGGAATGCTAAGTCACTTTAGCTGTGTCCAACTCTATGACCCTTAAGACTGTAGCCCGCCAGGCTCCTCTGTCCATGGGATTTTCCAGGCAAGAATACTGGAGTGGGTTGCCATCCCCTCCTCTGGGGGATCTTCCTGACCCAGGAATCAAACCCTCGGCAGGCAAGTTCTTTACCACAACTACCGACTGGGAAGCCCGAAAATATCCACAGCAGCCCGCAAAGACCATGAGGATTCAGTGAAAGAGTATCAGTGAAAGCATCTGGCACATTGCAGGCTTCCAATTGGTAGAATGATAACAAATGCAGTCACAAAACTTGGTGTTTCCTTTTCATCTGCAAGGCATCATTATTTCCAGGATTACTGTAAGGCGTTGTTATTATGCAAGCATCTGGAACAGTGCAGGCACACCGTAGGGATTTGAGAGAGACATGAAACTCAAGGAAGTTGAACTCTGGCTGAAGAGAAAAGGTACCTTAAAAATGAGTAATAATAGAAGAGACAGTCCATGGGGTTGCAAAGAGTTGGACATGACTGAGCGACTTTCACTTTTTTTTTTTTGGAATAAGGATAAAACACAGTTATGAGAAGAGGAATGGGAATCAGAACGGAATAGAGCTTTTCACAAGCAGCAGCAGTGGGCATGTGTACACATCAGGTATTTGGGGAATAAAAAAAAAGACCAGTTCTGCTGCAGTGCAGAGTTTTCTGTAGGACAGCAACACAAGAGAAGGCTGAATAAGGTAAAGTAGTCAGGAATGTTGTTAAGAGTATCCCACAAATAAATTCAGAGAAATGTATCATGGCTGGTCAGAAATCAAAGACTTTTTAAAAGAAACAATGTACCAGTCAGTGAGCTTAAAAGACACCTATCAAAGATATCAGGGAGTGGATTGGCAGGGAGAGTGACCAGACACTAAGTAACCCATGAGGAAGCCACGGTTACAGTCCTAGCAGGGAGCAATGAAAGCCTGAATTAGGATGGTGGCGGTGGGACCATGAAGATGGAGATAGAAATGAGACGTATGACACAGACTCACAGACTTGAATGAAGAGAGAAGAAACAAAAGTAGCAGTTTCAAGAGTGGGAGACTGAAAACAAGACAGTAGTGCCATGACAGAAAGAGACAAGTCTGAAGATAAATTAATCTATGAACACAGCAGGCAAATTTGGTTTCAGACAGGCAGCTATGGAGGTGACATCAAGAAATAAAAGTCAGTCAGCATAAAGATGTGGACTCTAGATGGGAAGGAAAGCCCTCTTCTCAAAGAGGATGGCTGAATCCCAGGAAGGTGCAAAGATTCTGGTGCAAAGGAACAGAATGGGACCAGTACACTGAGGACAGCTGTCCTCGAAACCCAGGTTCATAAGGAAGTGTTAAAACATAACAGAAGAGAAGGCCAAAAAAAAAGCTTAAGTGTCAGGAAAGCTAGGGAGATGAGTCTTAAGAAGACAGAGGTGGTCAGGAAAGCCAGATCCTACAGAAAAATCTAAGATGAGGACTGAAAGCAAGCCATCACACGTGGCAGTTATGAGGCCTCTGCAGACCAGCAAAAAAACAGATTTGAAAAAGTTTAGATGACAACAGGAAATGATAAGTAGAAAGAAGGGAGAAGCAGTATCTACAGTCTCTGTTTTCTAAGGCGTTTAGGAGAAGTCTCTTTCAGATTTTTCATTTGAAATACAAGAACATGTGGTTTTAAGAACATGAAAGAATCTGATAATACAAACTGTCCTTAGTGGTCACTGGCCTCGTCTTTCTTTTCTGCTCTCCTTGTTTCATCTAATTTCCTGGTTATCCGGCACAGCCTCTCAACACCTCTTATTTTTGGCTGTACTCCTAGCCTCTCTCAGTAAGAGACAGTCATGTCTAATCACTCCTACTCCTTTCACTTCTTATTCTCTTCTTTCACTCACACCAAAGAGAAAAGAATTAAAAGTCAGATTTTACAAGAAAGCCAAAATTTAATAACCATCTTTTTGTTTTCAAAAGAAGACCATCTTCCCCAAAATACATTAAAAAGATGCTCAATATCATTAGTCATTAGGAAAATGCAAACTAAAACCATATTGAGCAACCAATTCATGACTACTAGGAATTATATTGGGTTGGCCAAAAAGTTTGTTCAGTTAGTGAATACATTGTTCAGTAAAGTTCTTAGTAAATAGGAAAACTATGTCTTTTTTTTTTATACTTAAAATTGAATGAACTTTTTGGCCAACCCAAACCTAAAATTTAGAAGACTAGCGAGGCTATGGAGCAACTAGAACTCTCACACACCAATGATGAAAATGTAAGATAGTACAATCACTTTGGAATAGCAGTTTACCCAGCAGTTTCTTAAAAAGATAATATAACCCCTACCACATGATCCAGTCATTCTATTCCTAGGTATTCACCCAAGGGCAATGCCATGAACAGAGGAGGCTGGTGGGCTACAGTCCATGAGATCACAGTCAGACATGACTGAGCCTCTGAGCACACCCACATACAATGAAGGCATATGTCAGTACACATACTTACATGAATATTGATAGGCAAAACCTGGCATCAATTCAACTGTCCAGGAACATGTGAATGGACACTGAATTGTTGGTATATCCATACAATAGAATACTAAGCAATAAAAATGAATTTAATTATTGATGAATACAACAACACAGAAGAATTTCAATAATTATGCTAGGGCGGGGTGAGGGAAAGCAGCCAGGAAAAAAGGAGATACATACTGTATATTTCCGTTTACATAAATTACATTTACAAAGTACAAACTAACTCTATAGTGACAGAAAGCATATCCAGTGATAAAGGGATGGATTGGAGAAGAACATTAGAATAAAGGTATTACAAAGGGGCACGAAGAAACTTTTGAGGGTGATGGATATGTCCATTATCTCATGGTGGTATATACATTCATTATCTCGATGGTAGTAATGGTTTCACAAGTATACATCAGTTCAGTTCAGTTCAGTCGCTCAGTCGTGTCTAACTCTTTGCGACCTCATGAATCGCAGCATGCCAGGCCTCCCTGTCCATCACCAACTCCCAGAGTCTACCCAAACCCATGTCCATTGAGTCAGTGATGCCATCCAACCATCTCATCCTCTGTCATTCCCTTCTCCTCCTGCCCCCAATCTTTACCAGCATCAATGTCTTTTCAAATGAGGTGGCATCAGGTGGCCAAAGTATTGGAGTTTCAGCTTCAACATCAGTCCTTCCAATGAACACCCAGGACTGATCTCCTTTAGGATGGACTGGTTGGATCTCCTTGCAGTCCAAGGGACTCTCACGAGTCTTCTCCAAAACCACAGTTCAAGAGCATCAATTCTTCAGTGCTCAGCTTTCTTTATAAAGAAAGTTGGACTATAGTCCAACTTTCACATCCATACATGACCACTGGAAAAACCATAGCCTTGACTAGACGGATCTTTGTTGGCAAAGTAATATCTCTGCTTTTGAATATGCTGTCTAGGTTGGTCATAACTTTCCTTCCAAGGAGTAAGCATCTTTTAATTTCATGGCTGCAATCACCATCTGCAGTGATTTGGAGCCCAAAAAATAAAGTCAGCCACTGTTTCCACTGTTTCCCCATCTACTTCCCATGAAGTGATGGGACCAGATGCCATGATCTTCATTTTCTGAATGTTGAGCTTTAAGTCAACTTTTTCACTCTCCTCTTTCACTTTCATCAAGAGGCTCTTTAGTTCTTCTTCACTTTCTGCCATAAGGAGGGTGGTGTCATCTGCATATCTGAGGTTACTGATATTTCTCTCGGCAATCTTGATTCCAGCTTGTGCTTCTTCCAGCCCAGCGTTTCTCATGATGTACTCTGCATATAAGTTAAATAAGCAGGGTGACAATATACAGCCTTGATGTACTCCTTTTCCGATTTGGAATCAGTCTGTTGTTCCATGTCCAGTTCTAACTGTTGCTGCCTAACCTGAATACAGGTTTCTCAAGAGGCAGGTCAAGTGGTCTGGTATTCCCATCTCTTTCAGAATTTTCCACAGTTTATTGTGATCCCACACAGTCTAAAACTAACCAAATTGTATATATTAAACATATGCAGTTTATTGTATGTCAATCATATATAAAGCTGTTTTTAAAGAGAACCGTTGGGATGATTGGCAAAATTGGAATATGTACTGTGTATCAGATAATAATATCATATCAGTGTTAAATTTTCTTTAATGAAGAAAGTCAATATCCTAACCTCCTTTAACAGACAGTCACCATGAGGGCTGGAGCTGAGACTTCTCTCAGGTAAAGTGAAAATATCAGTTGGGCACTCCCACTGTTATCCTACTTTTGAGAGACAGAAAAAAAACCAACAGCTCTTTCCATCAAATTTAGATGATATTGCCAAAATACATGCCTGCCTGTGCTATTTCATGCCTAAACTACTTGCATTACATAAGTCTTTGGGAATAAAAAGTTTCCATCACTGTGTGACTCCGTGAACCACAGCATGGTCTTTGACTCTAACAGGAAAGGGTAGAGAGCTTCTCTGGCCCCCGTTAGAATCCCAGCTCTTTACCCATGTGATTTCTTCAGCAGCAGCCACTTGGATCTCACAGCTATTTAAAATACAAACTTCCTTTCCAAGAATTCCTTGCTGCTCAAAAAGTCTCATTCTTAGACAAACCCAGGACCAGACATTTATCAAATGAATTTAGACTTGAAGCACCATATCAGATTGGGATTTCCCAGGCAGCGCAGGGCTAAAGAATCCACCTGTCGATGCAGGAGCCACAGGAGACACCAGTTCAAACCCTGGGTCAGGAAGACCTCCCTGGAGGAGGGCATGGCAACCCACTCCAGTATTCTTGCCTGGAAAAAATTCCATGGACAGAGAATCCTGGCAGACTACAGTCCATAGGGTCTCAAAGAGTCAAGCTGAACACAGCACAGCACAACCATATCAGATGCTCAGGAGAGGCACCAAGAAAGTGGGAAAGGTCAGAATTCCTGATTGGTCTCTTCTGAAATTGCTGGAGAATAAAATCCCCCAAGGTCTCAAGCCATAGCAAAAAAAGAAATAGCAAGTATAAACTACTTCTATGTGTTAATGAATACAAATTACCATGCTGGGTACCCATCTCTGTATTTCCATCTGGTGTCAAAGATACGGCTGGCACTTAGATTAAAAATAAAGTATTCAATATGGCATTATAATTATCCTTCTAAAACCGACTTTCAAAATAATCAAGATAAATTCAACCTGACTCCAAAAAACCAGATGTTTATTCTGCTTTGTATTTTTAAAACTTTAAGAAACTAAATTTTCTCAAAGTGATCACACAGAATTATATAACACACTCTCTCTCTCTAAAGGAAATAAATTCCTGTTGTCACTTGAAAATCTCAAAACGTTCTTCAGTTTCTTATCCTATTATCTTACAGTTAAGGTACAGTGAAATGATACTATTTACAAATCTACACAAATTCAAGATACTCTTTTATATCACTTAAAACACCTTAAACTATATTTTATATGCACATCCTATACTTTATGCTTAGTCGCTTCAGTCATGTCCAACTCTGCAATTCCATAGACTGCAGCCCACCAGGCTCCTCTGTCCATGGGATTTCCCAGGCAAGAATACTGGAATGGGTTGCCATTTCCTTCTCCATCCCATCCTTTATACTGTACATGATTTGAGCTTCCCTGGTGCCTCAGACGGTAAAGAATCAGCTTGCAATGTGGGAGACCTGGGTACAATCCCTGCATCGGGAATTACCCTGGAGAAGAGAATGGCAACCCACTCCAGTACTCTTGCCTGGAGAATCCTATGGACAAAGAAGCCTGGTGGGCAATGGTCCATGGTGTCACAACTAACCACAGCACAGGACATACATGACTTGGGGATATTATATATTTATACCTAGATACTGCTCTACAGAATAAGAAGTACAACATCAGAGACACCATTCTCTATAGTCAACTTATAGACACCATTCTCTATGTCTCTATAGACACCAATCTCTCTATCATTCCAAAGACATTTTGGCTATACATGATCTTATATTTTTAAACCAACTTAGGACCTAACTCCCTCCATATGGGACTCTTTCACAATCAATTGCAGTTTTCTTATAAGACATGTCGTAGAAATTAGAGCAAGAATTTTCTTGAAATCTCAAAGGGGGAAAAAAAAGAATAACCTTCTCCAAAACCGGCAGAGGTACCAGGGTAAGATGGCTCCAGCACTCGCCCACTTGCTCCAGCACTCGCCCATTCCTCTGGAACCATGGTTTCCTTCCAGGCAAAACCATCCTAAAGCCAATTTGAAAATAAGATGGCTTACCCTTTTCTAAACTCTTCTAACTTTTTCCCTCATGTCAGTGTTACACACTTCATAGCAACCTTCTTCAGTGAGGTTGCTAATGTGTAGATAAGAAATGTTCCAGGCCACCTTCTCTGAACCCTCTTCCCAGCTGTGTGGCCCAACCAACAACCCTTCCCACTTGCCTTTCTTCTAGCTAACAAAACTCAGGCCTTGTTCACCTTCCTAGGCTGTCCATGATCTCCAGAGGAGGCTGGGCTCTTCTCCAGAACCAAGGTGAAATATATTGGGTCAGAGCTCATCACCATGGTGATAGTTTTCCCATGGCCCATTCCCAGTTGAGCCATGGAAACAATTCTGGCCTAGGAGATGTCAGCGGTAGTTTCTAGTTAGGTTTTCCTCAGGCTTTAAGAATGCAGGACAGGTACAGTTTGTTTTTCACGTCTCTGGATGTAGTTATACAAAGACTTGAAGTCACTGAGCTACTGAATCAACCAACCTTGGAAACACCTAGTTCCAGGACATTTGTTACATGAGATAATAAATAAACCTAGAGTTTAAGTTGCTTCCACTTGAGTTCTATGTCACCTACAACCAAAAACTTCCAAGTAATGCGCTAGCTAGGTGTGTAGCTTGAATTTACTTCTGCTGCAGCCTAAGTCTCTGACAATGAACATGAAAGACAAAACCAGCCAATCTGTAAAACTGGAAGAGGAGATTTCCTTTATTGCCCAACTGGCTCTTTAACAAAGAGGAGGTATTATTGATTATCTGGAAACACCATTCTGTCTTTGGTTGAAATTATCTTGTATCTCCTTTCTCCAAGATGAATACTTCTTCCATAAATTTGATGTACCTGTTTAATACGGGGGAAGGAGATTTCTGATTACCTTAATCTTACTGATTTATGAACTGTAACAACCTAATCCTACATTATCTCCACTGAGGCCAGAGTAAAAGAAATATACTTAAACCAACAGAATGTAATTCACATATAAAGATGATTTTCCTGAGAGAGGATTATAGAGACAAAAATTCTCCAGGGACAATGTGAAATCTCCTTGATGAAAGTCTTTAAAAATAGATTATCCATGTAGCTGTGAAGCTTTAGGCACTATATTTGGATTATATGACAATTCACTATCTCTGCCAAGCTTATCTAAAGAGAAAATTTATCTTCTTTCTAAACAGAAATTTAGAAAAACATCTGAGAGTTAAAATAAAAAAGAACTAAAAACTTCCTAATCCCAAATTCTAGGACAGTTATATTTATCATACACATATGCAAATCAGTTCTTACAGCAAATTCAACTCATCATATTAAGGATCAAAAAGGCAAACAGTATGATCGAAATCCTACTATGTCTCAATTTCTATAAAATCCTGACAGTGTCTGTTAAGAGCCTTACTGGCTAGAAAATGTCAGTGACTAATTTAACTAAGAGTTAATCTATTTAATTAAAAAAAGAAACAAAACCACTCAGTAGATTAAAAAGAACAGCATATATGTATCAGAATACAATAGCTTCTACTCTCTGGCAATTCTATAATGAAGAGAATAAAAATTTCTTAACGTTTTTAGATGTAAACTTTACCGCTAATGCTAAATATAGACTGTCCTATAAAAAACACCATTTGAAATATTTAAGATTTATAGCTACAGGGCATTAAATCCCCATTCACATTTATAATGACCAATAACTTTGAAAAGCAAACGCAAATAAGTATTTACTTCTCCAGGGAAGTCATAAAGTTTGCTGGCATAATGTGCGGTGAATAACTGGTCTTGGCTTAGCAAACTAAGACATACAGATCATCTGTCACCTGCTCACACAGGAGCAAAACAAGGATGGATGGTATGGTAAAGAATGTGAGTCTCAGAAGACTAGCCTATTTTTATGGTGACTTTTATAGAAATTTTTAAAAAGCACCCTTTCTAGGTGATTACAGGCCCACAGATACCTAGCTTGGGAAACAGATAGTTCCTCTGTACACACAGATAAGGGTGTCTCTCTACCTGGCATCATTATACAGTTTACATCTTACACAATTATACACAATGGCACTGAACTTACCTTTGGGTGGTCCATCTGCAGTAGCTGACAGGAACTTCCTTGTCTTCTAGGAATGGAGGAAAATAAGTCTCATTCTTTCCTTAACAGACTCAACTAACAAAGCCCTCCCTCATTCTTAAAAAATTGGAGGCTGCTGAAGTTCCATTAAATTGGGTCCCATTCTCACTAAACAGAGAAAGGGGGAAAAAAATTCCCCAGAGAGACCAAGCAAGTGAGATTTTTATAGATTTATTTTTCAGATGTAAAGTATCATATCTTCAGTTTCTAAGCATAGTATTTCATAGTACAGACCTCAACTTTATTGAAAGTATCAACATATCAGAATGCATGGTTTCTCTATATATGAATATTTACTTTAAATGCTTTGTACTTTTCAAGGGAGGGCCTATAACTATAAAAGAAATCTATAAGGGGACTACAGAGCCACTCTTATCTTTAAAATAATGTCTTCCTTTGTTTGCTTAAACTTTGCCTTTGAAGATTTATATTAAAAACAGATTATATCTATCACAAAGACTGGGCTTGAAATAAGGCCAACTAAGAGAACAAAGTTTTAGGGAGCCTTCTGGGATGGAAACACAAGACTTAGCACCTACTCAAACTAAACATACCAACTCAGTATTAAAAACAAATCAAAAAATGCTACCTTGCTCTTTGAAATTAACAATCATTTACATATTAGGAAGTTATTGGTCCTCCAAAAAAAAACAAACTGTGCTTCAGTATAAAAGAGTATAAAAGAGAAATTATGCAAATATATACACACACATAAACCTACATACTTATTCTAAATTCAAACCTTTGGTACTTTAGAATAAAATAAAATATAAATCATTATTGTTTGTTGAGAATGCCTACAGAAGCCTTTCATGAGCTAAGAGGCAAAAATGTTAGGGATTCTCTGTAGTGGGACAGAGATTCTGCCAGCAAAGAAGGGAAGTAGCTGAGAAAGACTAAGCGGGAGTCACCACCTGCTCTGACTTCTGACCCCTAATTTCTTTAACTTCAGGACTTTCCCAGGTAATTATAAAATCTACCTACCAAGGTACCAGCATAGAGTTTTCAAAAGCAACATGTCACAGGACACAGGGACACAATCTTCAAAGAAACTCCATCTCTTACCAACATGAGAAAACCAGGCAGTGTCCACCTAACAATGTTATCTGCAGTTTATTGCCCAAATTTAAGATTTGTAGAGCTTCAACTGGAAACTGACAGCACAGGCTGTGGAGGAAAAGCTCTAAGTTTGAATTCCAGTTTCAAATCCTAGTTTCACCACTTAGGAGCTGTGGACAGTCCTTGGGCAAATTACTTAACCTCTCAGAGCCTTAATTTCTACTTACGTACGTAGATAACACAGTACCTACCTCAAAAAAGTGTCATGATCATTAAAATTTGATAATATATATAAATTACTTAGGCTTCCCTAGTGACTCAGATGGTAAAGAATCTGCCTGCAATGCAGGAGACTGGGGTTCAATCCCTGTGTCAGGAAGATCCCCTGGAGAAAGGAATAGCTACCCACTCCAGTATTCTTGCCTCGAAAATCCCACGGACAGAGGAACCTGGAGGACTACAGGAGGACTCTGAGGTTGCAGAGAGTCAGACAGGACTGAGTGACTAACACTTTCACTTTCATAAAGTACTTTAAATACTCCCTGGAATATTATATACAATCAATAACTGTCAACCATTATTATTATTATTATTATTATTATTACCATGAATACTGTTTTCTTCACTTCTTTTCTGATCCAGAAATCCCACTTCTGGAAATCCATTCTGGAGAAATAACCCAAACTACAGTAAAAGCACAATACTTATTACAACCATATTTACTGTTTATAATGGTAAAAAGTCAGAGGAATCTAAATGTATACCAATAAGGAAGCAATTAAGTAATTCATCAAATATCCAGTAAAATATTACTCTATCACTAAAAACTACATTAGAAATATAACAAAGAATTATGGAGCAAAATAACTGAGTCTATACAAAGTGAAAAAAAAGCCAAGATTTAAAACTATATGTATAATTCAAAATCAAAATAGAAATTAAGACTAAAATGCTTCAAATATTAACATCCAAATTAAAATATTACTTTTTAAAAATCTGAGTCCCTATTGAATTATGTGCTTTCATTTAAACTGGACAGAGCCTGGGAAACATTTTCATCTGAGACTGGATGATATACATATTTTTAAGTTTAAAATAAGTGTCAGTGAAATGAAATCATTTAAGATATATAAAGATATCCTGTTGTTTCTTAGTCTTAGAAAAGCTATACCTCATAACAAAACCTAAATTATTCCTAATAACAAAGTAAAACAGTAACAAGTGCCTTTCTACTTGAATATATCAGATATTATATACGATGCCTATTTTCACTGTTTTAAAATGTGTCCATTTAGATAAGGTATGACAGAAATAACATTTTACAAATTGGGGTGCTAAACAGTCAACAAACATTTTATGAATCTCAGAAAATGTCTAAAGATAACCGAAAAAAAATTTATAGGCAAACTCACACTTTTCTCACTATTGCCCAAATTTGCTCTTCTATCAGCTGCCATCTCTTATGTCAATGGTGCCACCCTGGGAACGCTGGCAGCAGCCTCGCTACTTCAGAGGGTCTCCAATTCATCCTTCCCCCTCTTCAGCAATGACCCACACCCCAGGGCTTCCTCTTCTCTGCTCTGGCCCAGTCTTCCTCACCTGACACCACCCGCCACACACACACACCCTTTCCATCTTATTTATTCATGGTGGTTTAGTTGCTAAGTCATGTCTGACTGTTTGCAATCCCATGTACTATAACCCGCCAGGCTTCTCTGTCCATGGGGATTCTCCAGGCAAAATTACTGTAGTGGGTTGCCATTTCCTTCTCCAATCAATTCTCTATACAGATTAGAGGGATTAGGAAACCACGGATTTAAAAGCCATTCCTTTGCTCAAAAATATCTATGCTAAGCTAAGTCACTTCAGTCGTGCCCGACTCTGTGCGACCCTACAGATGGCAGCCCGTTGGGCTCCGCCATCCCTGGGATTCTCCAGGCAAGAACACTGGAGTGGGGTGTGGTTCTCCATTATCCACAGCACATGACCCAGGCTCCTCAGTGTGGCTGTCAGTGCCAGGGCTGACAGCAGCTCCAGCAGCATCTCCAGCTCCTCACCTATTTAAACCACAAAGTCCAGGCTAAGACTCCTCAACCGCGAGCCCCAGCACATCTGTCATTGTGTATCTTGTCATTGTAAGTAATCACAATTTGTGACCAATAATGGCTTAAGTACCAAAACTGATGAACTATTTACTTTTTAAACTAAGCTAGAAAGGATTCAGGCTTATTCCTATAATATCTCCTCATTTAACTGCAATAGAAACAGGGATGGAATTTCCACTAGAACGCTGTAAACTGCCTATAATTCTGGGTTCCCCATGGAGCGATGTTACACATGAAATCTTATCTGTCGCATGAGTCAGAAAGCTGTTCCAAATCAAGGCTCCTCACAGAGTGGCCTCACCAGAGGCACCTTCCACCTGAAAAGAGAACAAGCAGCCTGCCTCACTTCAAACTGTGGCCAACAACTGAACTTTAAAAACCACCCTTCTGCTCATAAAAAGCAAGGGGAGGGGGACAGAAGGACTCCAGAAGTAACCAGAGACTAAGAGAAGAGCTTGTTTCAGAATCACTCTACTCCATCAAGATGCAGACAGCTTATTAGCAGGTTGGAGGCCAAGAATTTCATTTTCTGGGTTTTCCACTCACAGCACTGATATGACGTTTCTTTTTTAAACAAATATACTTAACTTTAAAAAACAGATGATCTAAAAAGCAATATAAAGTATATCATAAAATAGAAGGTATTTAAATAAAGAAGAAAATGTGTGGGCTTCTAGATCGCAGCAGATGGGGAAAGCCTGCTCTAAACAAATAGAGCCACCTGCCTTTCTCCTATTGTGCCTGCATTTTATTATGTCTATACCACTTTCACACTTTTTCTTTCACCTGTAATGTCATCTTTTCATCCTCCCTCCACCCAATCTCTGTCTACTAAAATGGGAAGATACAGTCAAATGTCAGTTCCTTTACAAAATTTTCCAGGACTCCCCAAGCTCCCTTAGTCAGGCCAACACTCTCTTGCAGGTAGTCCAACTGCATCTTGTAGTTCTGCTATTTCTTTAAAAAACGCATCTCTTCAAGTAGATGGAATGCTCCCTGAGGGCAGAATGTACTGATTATAGAATCACAGAGAACATAACTCTTGTTTGCCACAAGCCACAGACTATACAGAAAATGCATGTTTAATTAAACTGAATTTCTAAACAATCTGTTCAGAAGACGCAACAAAGTCAGCAGTCAGGATCCTACATTCACCTACAAACAGCCACTGAGCACAGGACAGGGGTGGATTATTAAAGGGAAAGTGCCTCCCTGTTTGGGGGCAGAAAGGTTAATGTGTCATTGAAAGCCAAAACAATCTGAATTTTCTCTTAAACCATAAGTCATTTGCCCACACTAAATCTACAGGCTTCTAGTATGTCAGTAATGTGGGAGTCCAACATTTACTAACAGCAGCAGTAATGTCTGAAAAGCAGATCATTCATTGTGCCACTTATAATTTATTTATTTGGAACTACTATGTCTTCAGAAATATCTAATGAAACACATAAACACATATACCACAAGATAAACTGGCATATCTAAAAGAAGAAAGAGAAAATGGGATAAAAGAAAAGTAAACGTAGGAAATATAAAGTTTCCTGAGAGTAAGCCTCAGTTGATGTACCAAATTAATAAACAGTAATCACAATTTGTGACCAATAATGGCTTAAGTACCAAAACTGATGAACTATTTACTTTTTAAACTAAGCTAGAAAGGATTCAGGCTTATTCCTATAATATCTCCTCATTTAACTGCAATAGAAACAGGGATGGAATTTCCACTAGAACGCTGTAAACTGCCTATAATTCTGGGTTCCCCATGGAGCGATGTTACACATGAAATCTTATCTGTCGCATGAGTCAGAAAGCTGTTCCAAATCAAGGCTCCTCACAGAGTGGCCTCACCAGAGGCACCTTCCACCTGAAAAGAGAACAAGCAGCCTGCCTCACTTCAAACTGTGGCCAACAACTGAACTTTAAAAACCACCCTTCTGCTCACAAAAAGCAAGGGGAGGGGGACAGAAGGACTCCAGAAGTAACCAGAGACTAAGAGAAGAGCTTGTTTCAGAATCACTCTACTCCATCAAGATGCAGACAGCTTATTAGCAGGTTGGAGGCCAAGAATTTCATTTTCTGGGTTTTCCACTCACAGCACTGATATGACGTTTCTTTTTTAAACAAATATACTTAACTTTAAAAAACAGATGATCTAAAAAGCAATATAAAGTATATCATAAAATAGAAGGTATTTAAATAAAGAAGAAAATGTGTGGGCTTCTAGATCGCAGCAGATGGGGAAAGCCTGCTCTAAACAAATAGAGCCACCTGCCTTTCTCCTATTGTGCCTGCATTTTATTATGTCTATACCACTTTCACACTTTTTCTTTCACCTGTAATGTCATCTTTTCATCCTCCCTCCACCCAATCTCTGTCTACTAAAATGGGAAGATACAGTCAAATGTCAGTTCCTTTACAAAATTTTCCAGGACTCCCCAAGCTCCCTTAGTCAGGCCAACACTCTCTTGCAGGTAGTCCAACTGCATCTTGTAGTTCTGCTATTTCTTTAAAAAACGCATCTCTTCAAGTAGATGGAATGCTCCCTGAGGGCAGAATGTACTGATTATAGAATCACAGAGAACATAACTCTTGTTTGCCACAAGCCACAGACTATACAGAAAATGCATGTTTAATTAAACTGAATTTCTAAACAATCTGTTCAGAAGACGCAACAAAGTCAGCAGTCAGGATCCTACATTCACCTACAAACAGCCACTGAGCACAGGACAGGGGTGGATTATTAAAGGGAAAGTGCCTCCCTGTTTGGGGGCAGAAAGGTTAATGTGTCATTGAAAGCCAAAACAATCTGAATTTTCTCTTAAACCATAAGTCATTTGCCCACACTAAATCTACAGGCTTCTAGTATGTCAGTAATGTGGGAGTCCAACATTTACTAACAGCAGCAGTAATGTCTGAAAAGCAGATCATTCATTGTGCCACTTATAATTTATTTATTTGGAACTACTATGTCTTCAGAAATATCTAATGAAACACATAAACACATATACCACAAGATAAACTGGCATATCTAAAAGAAGAAAGAGAAAATGGGATAAAAGAAAAGTAAACGTAGGAAATATAAAGTTTCCTGAGAGTAAGCCTCAGTTGATGTACCAAATTAATAAACTTCTCCACTCTTGCTAGAGGTAGGTCAGGGGTTTGGCTCTAACACTTCTGGCAGCCAACAAACACAAGATAACCCAATCATGATTCAGCATCCTTATGATAAAAACAAAAGGCTCTCAGTGAATTCTCCCTCCCTTGGTCCTTATCAAGAGAATACCATCTAATGTAACAAAGCCCTCAATGACATCCTGCAGTTGACCTGTCAAAGCATTTTGGAAGACCATCCTTCATACTAATCCTCACAGGCAAATGCCAGCACACGCATCAGTAAACACAAAATGACAGAGAAGAAGGTGATCAGGGCAACCGAGGTACACTGCTCCCTGCAGGTCTAGATCTATCAGAAACAGATTTTATTCTATCTAGACTAAACCTAAAATCCAGAGGTTTCAGGCATCCAATTCTCTTTGAAATTATAAACAAAACTTGATGCTCATGTACCTTTTTCTGGGGGATATGTCTATAGTTTCATAACATTTTCAAAGAGAAGCATGACTTAAGAAAAGTTAAGAACCACTGATCTAAAGAACCAGACTGTATATATTCTTCAGGCAACCCTTCATACAGTTTTTCTTTGGAGCTTCTAAGAAGTGCTAAGCCCCAAGACTATAGCTTCTGACAAGCATCTGAAGTATAGCTTCTCTCTGAAGTCATATGTGGAACTCTAAGCTTAAACCACTGGCCAAACTGTGTGTTAACTGTATGATACAATGATACATGACTTTGAAAACAGTAATGCCCATAAGCATACAGAGTACATAACAATTATTTTTCTACATAGTTTCAGCCATAAACATTGAAAAAAATGCCTCAAAGGATCAGTGGTATTTCTTCTAGTTAATATAAAAAGTTTAAAAACAAAAAACACCTTTTGCCTGTGAATAAAAATTACAGATAAGTGCCACAAACAATTTTCTCAGATAAAGAGTATTTTATAATCTTAAAATAACCTTTCCACATTAGTTGATACAATCTACACTTTTTTTTCCTTTTTGTTGTTTTAATTTGCATTATACAGCAAAACAGTCATTGCCTTGACTTTAGACACACACACATAGAGTCAACCATCTACCCATAGTATGGTGGTCAGAATGTCTCAAAGGCCCAAGGGCATCAAGTGAGGAAGCTGGCCCATAGAAACTCTTAGGAAAAAAAAAAAAACATGGCTCATTAAGATAGCATCCATCTAGAAGCCACAGCCATTCTGGGTCTGGTCCTCAGCATAACAAGTCCAGAGACATAGCTTTGTGAAAAATAGTGAATAGACTCAAGAGAACTAACTCATGTTAACTTAACTCATAAGAGGCTAAAGTACAAATCAGAATACCAATTTACCAATTAATCATAAAGAATATTCCTTTTTACTCATCAGAAAATTTTCACCTGAAGTCAGGATGCTACTTCCCCAATGCTAAGATACCTGAAATTCTAAATAAATAATTGGTTCACCAAAAGTTACAACAAGCAGTGCTAGAGAGTTTGGTAGATACCTAATTTATATCCAATATACAACTTTCTAGTGATCAAAGTTGTGGCTTTCATGGGTAGAGTCTCTTTTCTTCTGTTGAATACTGTGGCCCCAACACTGTGGACTTCTTGATTTCTAAGCTTTCTTCTTCCACATCCTTCTATCCATCAAGTATTTTTCTAGACAGGCTATTAAACAACTGATGAAGGTGAACCTCACATGCATTATTATCTATATTTTTCAGACTAAAACTTCCCAAATAAAGTTGCCTAAGCAAACTTGCCCGAGGTCACAGACAGTTTAAAGCAGAGCGCAGACTGAAAACCTATACATTTAACCTTGCAGTAAAAGAAGCTTCAGGGTGTCTTTCCCAGGGCCTCCGACTTCCCAATTTGACTAAAATGACAATGTTCCGATAAAACCCTAACTGTAACCTCAAGCACACCATAACTATAATTCCTGGTATACAGGTCTATCTCTCTCACCAAATCGAAACTCTTTGAGGAAAGGAATTGTATCTCATTCATCAGTGTATCCCTAATGTGATATCTATTTACCTAGGTAAATACGCAAATAAATTTGTCCACTGGTTTAATATAAAGATTATCAAACTAAAGGCCTTGAATAAGCCATGCAGTCTTAGGAAAGTCACAGCTTCTCCTGCCATCAGTAAACATACCATCTAAAAAAACAGAATGAAATAGATAAACAAGGTGGCTGAGGTTCTTCCTATATCTAAAAGCACTACCATTGAAGATGGGTCCTGATTTTTAGTAGCCTATCTTATTAGTCTGAATTATTATAAATAAATTAAATTCCTCATTTATCTTCCATACTACACTACAGACAACACATAGTTATATACACAGAGTTCAGAAAAAGCTTCTTTTTTTCTAAAGGTGATAACTATCAACCATACCAAAATCAAACAGTGGCACCCTCCTCTGGTGAATATTAAAGGAGTTAAACCACACAAAAGACAAGATTTAGATGATGGGATTTTCTTTGAATGAAAGAAGAAGCAAGAGAGAAGCTACCTATTTGCCATCACATTCCCAATAGCAATTAAATAGCTCCTTCTTATAAATTTATTTTGTCCTAAAACAAAGCCAAAATGAATGAACTAGCTACAGTCTGTACAATGTCATACAGAGAACAATTATTCTATTTTTCAGTGTACTGATAATACTTATTATTTTGCAAACAGCAAACTTTTTAATGGAAGGCACAATGAAACTCATTTCATAGTCTGGCTAATGATGATCTCCTTTATTATTTAAAAATTTAATGAAAAGCCTTATACAGGTAAAATACTTCCAATTAAGTAGAAGCATTTATTATGGCCCTTTACTGACTAATACATCTACCAGAAGATAATATTGAATCTTTCAACCTGAAATCTGTTAGAGTCTTCAACATTTAAGTTTTAGAATATCAACTTGGAAGAAAAGTTTAAAACACCCCATTCACTTACATGTTCAAAACATAAGATTCCAGCACACCCAGACAAGCACAGCCCAGAGTTTCACAACATTAATACTACATCCAGACCTTTAAATTAATAAAACTGTACTTTCTAAGATAAGAATCAGACCTGCCAACAATTTTAATGTAAAAGTATGTAATAAACATAATCTTTATTAAATGATTTATAAGAATCGAGGCACAGTGGAAACCTACATTACCATATGTAAAATAGATAGCCAATGGGAATTTGCTGTATGACTCAGGGAACTCCAACCAGGGCTCTGTAACTACCTAGAGGGGTAGGATGGGGCGGTAGGTAGGAGGGAGGCTCAAGAAGGAGGGGACATATGTATACCTATGGCTGATTCATGTTGATGTTTGGCAGAAACCAACACAATTCTGTAAAACAATTATCCTTCAATTAAAACAAATAAATGTAAAATATTTTTTAAGACATAAAATGAAAATATAGACATTCTGACTCAAACCAGGAAACAAATCAGTCATTATATTGGCAACCTCCTTCAGATACATTTTTACCCAAGTACACAGTGGCCCTTCCCTCAATTAACTTCACATCTTGGCCCTTCCCTCAGTTAACTTCACACCTTTCACCTACTCAAAGGAAAAGAACCCCAAACTGTATAAGAGGCTACAAAATTACAATCCGTGAGAAAACTTCATTTTGAAACAGCAGAACACAGAAAGGGCTGCTGCTGCTAAGTCACTTCAGTCGTGTCTGACTCTGTGCGACCCCACAGACGGCACCCCACCAGGCTCCCCCGTCCCTGGGATTCTCCAGGCAAGAACGCTGTAGTGGGTTGCCATTGCCCTCTTCAATGCATGACAGTGAAAAGTGAAAGTGAAGTCGCTCAGTCGTGTCCGACCCTCAGCAACCCCATGGACTGCAGCCCACCAGGCTCCTCTGTCGATGGGATTTTCCAGGCAAGAGTACTGGAGTGTGGGGTGCCATTGCCTTCTCCGACAGAAAGGAATAGGGTGGATGAAAAATCGCAAAAATTTATTTCAGCTCTACCAAATAAACTTTCCAACTATTAGTAAGTTGTCATTCCTGGCAAAGTTGGTTCTACCAGGCAGGTAGATGCAGTATGTTGTAAAGATTAGCAGAGTGTTGGCTGAAGTGACTTGGTACCAAAAGAGACAACCAATTGAGAGCTCTCTCAGTGTTCACCAAAAACAAGGTGAGGTGAAGTCACTCAGTCGTGTCTGACTCTTTGCGACCCCATGGACAGTAGCCTGCAGCAGGCTCCTCCATCCATGGGATTTTCTAGGCAAGAGTACTGGAGTGAGTTCCCATTTCCTTCTCCAGGGAATCTTCCCAACCCAGGGATTGAACCCAGGCCTCCTGCATTGTAGACAGAAGCTTTACCATCTGAGGTACCAGGAAGAACAAGCTTACTAAAGAGAATTCCCGCTACAGCCCACCCAGAGACTATAAGCTCCAAGACGAGAATGAGGGGAGGGTTGGATGGGAGTATGGGGTGGAAGGGAGTGATGAAGAAGGGGTAGCAAAGGTAGGGGGCGAGGCGGGGACATGAGTAAGAAAGTACGCTTAAAAAAAAAGTGTGCAGCAATGAAACTTCATTCCAAACTGCCAGATTTAGAGATGGGGTGGCTGAACCACGTTTACCACTCACTTCGCCTGGGCCGTTGCCCAAGGACCAATGCCAATTCTCGCTCCGACCTCCAGGAAATCTGAGCCTGGGCAAGCAATCAGGATGCCGCAGAAATGCTGGAGAGGGACCTGAACCTCTAACGTCATCTCTTGCTCCCGCATGAACCCCCGAATAAAAGAATTTAGAAGCAGGGAGACGTCTCCGTCCCACGCCGGCTAGGGGAATTTCGCAGAGGTGAAATCTGGGCATCGCTACCTCTGCGGGCTTTGCCACCTCTTCTAAGGCCAGAGGGACCTCGGTCCAGCGCAGCGCCTCGATCCAGTTAAAAGCGGCCGGCAAGCTAAGCGCTGCTGTCAAGTGGCCGGATTGCACATGCAAAGTTAATGGAATTGGGAAGGAGCCCAGCGCTGCCCCCTCGGGTTTCTCCTCTGGAAGGAGATGGAAAGGAATCACAGCTTCCTCCGTCCTCACTAAGCACTCACTGACTCGTATCTGCAGATGTTATCTTTTTCCTAAAGAGAATCAAAGATACTTTATTCCTTCTTCGTGCCTAGTTCGGATTCCAACCCATAACAGGGGCGCTGAGGCCCTGGACCAAAGTTGACAGTAGAAACCATTAACTCTCCCAGGAAAACTAGCACAGTCATTTGCTGCGTTCTGGCCTTGAAAAACTTCATAAATCATGAGGCACAAATAGGTTATAGATGACCCTCCCTCCCCCGCATAGGACCCTCTGTATAAGAGGTCTGGATCCGGAAGAGTTTTTGACAACTTGGTCACATTTGGAACTAGTGGCTCTATCCAACCCACCACCAGGTAGGTCATCACCACGCCCCTCGCACCCAGTCCTACCGGCTGCGCACACAATGTCCTATAGTTCACACACACACACACACACTCAAACAAAGTTTCAGAGAATTCCTACCTCGCCCCCGTGCCCGTCGAAGATCCCGAAGATAGAGGGGTGCGTCTTGTTGGCTAGGTCCGTAAGAACTTCGAACCGGTCCTCCATGTGGTCTCTCCGACCCTGGATGGAATACACCGCCACGTTGTGGCTCTTGAACTCCCAGGTCTTGGAGAACTCAGCCTCCAGCACGTCGAGCCCCCCTAGTCGATCGTTCTGCATGATCTCGGCCACCTTGCCCTTCACCATCTTCACGGCGTCCCGGCTGGATTTGACGATGGTCTTCACCTCGTCCGTGTGGAAGAAGTAACTCCACAGCGCCAGGCTGATGCACAGCAGGAAGAGCGTCTCGGGTCTCAGCAAGAAGTAGCGCATGATGCGACCCAGGAGAGAGAGCAAAGTCATTGTATCCTCTATCATTTATTATCGCTAGAGTCCCAACCACCAGCAGCGACGCGCGCCCCGAAGGCTGGCTGGGTCCCGGAGCACTGCGGGGACAGCCCGCGGGGAGGGAGGCGGAGCAGCAGCCGAGGGTAGGCGGGAGGGAGGAGGCTCACGGAGCTGGGCGGGAGGCGAACGATCGGGCAGCTCCGAGCCGGTCCGGCGAACAGAGGCAGTTTCCCTTTTGTCTCCCGGCCTCGGCGGCCCGGAGGCTAGCGCCCTGCGTACCGGCGCCGGTGCCCGCCGCTTGCTACCCCTCCCTACACCCCTTTGTGAGGCGGCGGCTGCGGCGGCCGAGACGCCAGCGGTGGCAGAGCAGTCGCGGGTGCCGGGGCTGAACGAGAGAAATCAAGTTTAAGTTGAACCGGGCGGGTCTGCGGCGGCGGGCTGGAGAGTTCTGGGCGCCGGCGCCCGCACGGCCCCTCCGCTGGGGCCCCTCGCCGCTCCCGGGAGCGATCTGCAGGTGAGGAAGCGCGAGGCACGAGAGCCCCGCGGGCGAGGGATGCACGTCCCCTTGGTCGCCGCCGCAGGGGAGCGCACAGCGAGCCAATCGCTCCGAGTCCTTCAGACACGCCGGGCGGGCCTCAGAGAATAAAACTTTTGCTGGAGCCTGGGCAGAGGCGGGGGTACCTGGAGCCGGGGACGCAACAAGAACGGCGCGGAGCCGCAGGCGGCCGGCCGGGCTCTGCCTGCCTTTCCCCAGCACCTCCCAGCTCCGATCGGCTCGGCTCGGCTCGCTCGCTCCCTCCTCGCGCCGCCGCTCGCGCTCGCCCCGCCCCGCGCGCGCTCGCCCCGCCCCGCCTCGCTCCTCCCCCTGAGCCGGGACTAGAGGCCTGGAGGTGCTCGCGCCGAGCTGTCAAAGGCCGAAGCCGCTCAGCCGCGGCAGGCGCGCTTGCAGCTGCCGGAGGTCCGGACGAACCGAAGGGGAGGGATGGGGTGCATCTGCCGCGGAGCTCTAGTGGATGGTCTTGTGTGCCTCCTGTGCGAGCTCTCAGGACAACATAAAACCGACCCTGGTGGTCTGATCGGTGGTTTTCTGGGAGCCACGGCTACCGGCTGGAAAGCAGAGGGTCGCACTTGAGCGTCCCCCCCTCCAGCTGGAGGCATGGTAGTGCGGTCCCCGCCTTGCCAGGCATAAGGCAAGCGAGAAGGGACGCACTTCTTGCTCGCAAAGCAAGACAGAGAGGCTCGGACCCTTGGTTTTCTGTGACAGAGGCCTACCAGGATCTCCCGAGAGTCTGAGAGAGATCGTCGGACCTAAAAGGCTTCTCTCGACGAGAAAAGATAGCAAACAGCAAGATATGAGGACTCAGAGCCACGTGAGAGTGCGTTCTGATAATAACCTGGGGAGAGTTGAGGATGGGCTGGCCCCTCTGCGAGCCGCAGCCCCTGGAGTGGGGACTTAGCCATGAAGGCCTTTCCGGGGTCGCAACCCTTCCACAAAGAGACACAGAGTCAGCTAGAATACGGAAACTAGGAAGCCTTAAAAGAAAATATTGTGTTGCTACCCCTGTCCAGGAAGACGAGTGCTGATCTGCAGCTTCCAGTCCTCTCGAGAATAGAAACTGTCTGATTCCCAACCCAGCCAGAGGCTGTCTCCGCAAGCACTCCTGACTTACAGTGATCCCGATTACGTTTTAAAAAAAAATAAGAGGAGGAAAATACAACAAAATGTTAACGATGATTAACTACAGTAGTAAATTGTATGTGGTTTTCGTTTTCTGATTTGAACTTGTGTCTGCTTTCTACAACTTTTCCAACGATTTTACAAATGGCATAGATTGCCATCTTAACCAGAAAAAAAAGGAAACTTTGACATTTCAATGATATATACAACATGGTCTCAATTATATACATATACATAGAAAAGGAAGGAAATGAGAAGAATTGTTACCATTGTTCTATTTTTGACAGCTCAGATTTGGTCTTCTGTTCTGATTTGCACTTTATGGTATTTTCCACATGATAAATGGAGAAAATAAGCAGTTTAGAAATGAATGAGATCATTCTGTTCAAAAGTCATGAATCATAAAATTCGAAAATGAGGTAATGAATTCAAAAGCCTTCAGGAACTATAAAGCAAAGGTAATACATTAGTGTTATAATGAAAATAAGTTTACAATATTTCTTGCTGTAAATTAGCAAATTTATTTAGAGTACATTATCAGTCTCTCTGTACATGAATCTATTTCTCTGTTGCAAAGGCAACTTGCAGGTAAGTTGATCAAGACTTCAAAACTACAAGTCAAAACAAGTACCAGGGAAAAAAATTCCAAACCTAATGGTCCATCCAACCTGTCCATAACATTACTACATTGATGACAGCAGCAAACATTCATGAGAGGCATACCTAAACAAAGAAGAGAAAGGACTGTACTGGTCTCTCTGAAGGTTAAATAACAAAAGGCAGATTTGACTTGATTACAAATGTAGATATCCTGCAGGTTCTGTGGAGGTTTTCGATGACATTTACATCTAAGTTGTTCATGTATGCGTTCATTTGTGTGTAAATCAATAAAACAATTTTTCAAGTGGACCCTAAGGGCATTTTGTTATTTCTATTAAGAAATTAATCTAGTTTACAGAGTGATTTTTTAAATGCCCTAAGTAAGCTTTTTGTTAATTTCCTGTGAATTTTTTAAATCTTTATAAAGCCATTGTTTATTGTATGACAGATCTGAGAAACTTTAGGAAATTATTATTTGAAATGTATGTCTTTTTAAAATTTTTATTGGTATATAGCTGATAAGTTGTGTTAGTTTCAGGTGTACAACAAATTGAATCAGTTATACATATACATCTATCCACTCTTTTTAAGATTCTTCTCTCATATAGGTTGTTACAGAGTACTGAGTAGAGTTCCCTGTGCTATACAGTGGGTCTTTTTTAGTTATCTATTTTATATATAGTGGTTGGGAAGATTCCCTAGTGGAAGGCATGGCATCCCCCTCCAGTATTCTAGCCTGGAGATCCCCATGGACAGAGGAGCCTGGGGGGTGCTACAGTCCATAGGGTCACAAAGAGTCAGATACAACTGAGCAACTAAGCAAAGCACACATGGTGTGTATACATCTACCCGAATCCCTCAATTTATCCCTCCTCCTGTGAATTTTAATATATATGAAAAATAAATAAGACCTTTCTCTAGTGACAAACTTTAGCTTATTACTTGAGATTATAAAGATTTTTAATGTGTATCAACATTGCCATTCTCATAACAATTCTATGAAGAAGATAGAAGAGCTACTATCTCTGTTTATAAATACAAGGAAGGTGAGGCACAAAGATATTAAATAAATATCACAATTCAGCAAATATGAAACTGGAAATTCAAACTCAGTTCTTCTGACCACCAATTCAGTACCCTGACATCCACTAATTGCTCAATGACACTGAGATGATTAGTCTAATTTTTATACTTCTCTAGTAACATTTCTGTAGATCTCTGTTATAGAAATCTCAAAAAGAATACACAGGTTCTTTTTCCACAATTCTGTCTTAAACGTTCAGGATAAGCACTGCACTAGGAGTATTTACTTCACCCATCAAGAATATTTGTGGGGCAGAACACAAGTGCAAGAAAACTGTCCTTTGTCTTAATGTAGAAGTCTCAAGATTTGTTACTAAAGTAAAATGCTATCTGAATTTCACAGAGAAGAAGAGTACCATAGCATGTACATTATACAATTACTTCACCACTAAAGTGACATGGTAATGAACAGAAAGCTAATTGCAACCTAGGCTTTCGTGAGATACAATAATAGTGATAAATTGGTCCCAGGTAAATATCATTTTCAACTATGCAATTAACTCATGTCAACCTTGCAAGTTTATAAAGAACATAAAATATGGTGTATTCTCAGGGGGAAAAAAAAGAGTTGTAGCTCTTATGTTTAAGAATTCTTTAAAACAGAGCTTGATAAATCTATTTCCTAATGTGATGTTGATTCATGATGTCCTTATTTCTTTTTGTTTTTGCCACCTATTACAAAATTATAAAAATCAAATATATCAGCTAAGCCTCTGAACAATGAATATAATAGAAATTTCCTGAATCAAATTTAAATGAAACTTTTATGGGCAGAGAAATTCTCCACACATTTCAAAATTTCCCAGTTATCAGTTTAATTTGTATTCTTAAATTATTCCTGCCATATGCATATAAATATGTACAGAGTATTAAGGACCCTCTTACTATTATTCCATCAATATGTGTCTGTATATGTATAACCTTTTAAACTAGACATACAAAAGAGTGTGTCAGCTATAAATCAGCACTTACCATCTACTTCTACAAGGATTAGCTCATGTGCTGCTCAGCTGCTGACCCTCAGCACCCCCTGAAAGGAGCTGGGGTTGGGGGTGACTGCCAGGACAGGAATTCAGATAGATATTTTAAGGAGCCGATTTTATGAGCCCAATTCTTGTATCTCCTCTTATCTAGAAAAGCACTAAAATCTTTCATGGTGATAACTATTTCTTGTGACTAGCAGAAAGCATCATGAGAGTAGCAGAAACTTTCTGGAAAATATGTGCCTAAATGCATATATTCCCCCTTCACCAAAACCACATATATGCTAACTTTCCTCCCTATCTCTTTAGAACAGTTTCTCAGAGCTGTCTGAGCTCCTGTCTCCCAGGCTGCCATCCTCATTTTGCGCCAAATAAAACCTATTTTGCAACTCTTACATTGTGCATTTTTTTAAGTCGACAAGTGGTTGAAAATATAGTTATGAAGCACAACCGTGAGTACTATATGCATAAATCTGACCTAAAAACTGGCCAGTCTTTGACCAACATAACAAGCTGTTTCCCTATCCTACCTCCCTGCCTGTCCTCCACAGGTAGCTAGCCACTAGCCCGAATTTTGTGTTTTATCATCCCCATGTCTGTACCTCAAATAATATATTTTTTAGTTTTGCTTGGTTTTGAGCTTTATAAAGGGTATCTTACTTATATACAGTCCTCTGGTACTTGTTTTTTCACTCAGTGTTATATTTCTAGATCATTCCACATTATTACATATAGTTCAATCATGTCACTGCTATATAATATCCTACCATGTGACCAATCTCTAATTTATGTGTTCATTTTCTCTGGACATTTGAGTTCCAGTTTTTGGCTATCATGATCAACGATTTCATGAGTTATTTTTGTGTTAGCTCTAGGTGCATATGTGCAAAATTTCTCTAGGGTGTATAACTAAGAATTAAACTGCTGAATAGTTGGGAATGGAAAATGTTCAACTTTACAATTTAGAGGCAAACTGTATTTGAAAATGTATTGTTCCTGGATCAAAGCTCCTTAATATAAAGGACCATTACTGTAAATTCATCTTAAAAGTGATTTTCAATATTGGTCCCTTCAGAAAACGGTTAACAATGATTATGACTATTAACCCATTTTAAATGTTCAAGTGCTTCTCAAACAACCTTTCTAGATGCAAAATTTAACAATACATATTCAGTTTTAGGGGCTTCTGAAGTAGCACTAGTGGTAAAAAAAAAAACCTGCCTGCCAATGCAGGAGACATAAGATACATGGGTTCGACACCTGGGTCCCTGGAGGAGGAAACAGCAACCCACTCCAGTATTCTTGCCTGGAGAATCCCATGGACAGAGGAGCCTGATGGGTGCGTGCTGGTGGCTCAGATGGTAAAGAATCTGCCTGCAATACAGCAGACCTGGGTTCAATCCCTGGCCCAGGAAGATCCCTGAAAAGGAGCCCTTTACAAAATGAATCTGTTTTAGAAGTACAATTAAGAAAATAAATCCATTATTTAAATAAGTATAATAATATGTCAATCTGGACTTATAATTTTAATGTCAGGTGTTCTGTCAAATGAACCACAGTGTCAAAAGATACCAACCATGTTTAATATCATTTTATTTCACTGGAATCCAAATGCATAAGGTCTTTTTCTACAACCTAATTTTTTATATTACAGAGATATATTAAGGATATTTGTTTTCTGAAAACTTGTTTTGTACCATTGCACCAAGTCTGTTTACAAAAACCACATCTATCCTAAGAATCCCTCATCTAATTGCGCTAGGCTTCTCTATGATGATTTTCAAAGAAGCTTCCTAAATTATAATATTAATCTAAAGCATTACCTAAATTTTTTATTCTAATTAACATATATCAACACTATAGCTGATTCCAGTAGTTGAATAATCCTGCTTAAAACCATCAAATGACCTCTCACTACTTTTAGAATAAAGACAAAAGTCTTAACTATGGCTTTCTTCTCCTTCTCAGCCTTATCCCATGCCACCAGCTCCCTCAGCCCATCTACTTCAGCCACATCTGACTTCTTACAATTCCTGTAGAGCACCCAGCTTCCTGTTGACTGGGGTCCTTTATTCATGCAGTTTCATTTAGCTGGAATGCTGGCCTTTCCCTAACCCACTCTCCCACCCACATTCCTCCTAGTTAACTATTATCCCTCAGATCTAGCTCATACTTCTCTCTCTCAAGAGCCTTTCCTGACCATGTGGTCCCTCCTCCCTCTCTCATAGCACCTTCAGAGTATTCATCAAAGTTGTAAATATATATGTTGGTGATTTTTAAAAATTAATGTCTGTTTTTGACATAAAGAACGCACTTTTGGTTGTGAAGGGTTGGTGGGGTTGGGGAGGAATGAGTTGGGACTTCGGGATTACCGGATATAAACTATAGAATGAAAAAGCAACAAGGTCCTATTGTATAGCCCAGTAGTACAGGGAACTATATTCAGTATCCTGTGATAAAACATAATAGAAAAGAAAACAAGAAGAATGCATATTATGTATAACTGAATCACTTTTCTGTGCAACAGAAATTAACACAATATCGTAAATCAACTATACTTGAATAAAATAAATTTTAAAAATATTAATGTCTCTTTTCCCCAACTGTCACTATAGTTTATATGCTCCACAAGGGCAGGAGATGTGTCTGCTTTGTTCTACACTGCAACTCCAACACCTAACATGGTGCCTGGCACCAGTTCTATGGAAGTCAAGCTGAAACCAATGAGACTTTAGCACCAGAGTAAAAAATATGAGTGACCTCAAAGGTCGTGGCATCCAAACATGAAGTGACTGCATTTAGGATGTTGAAATCATTATCCCTTTTGGGAGGAGAAAGGTGTCAGCAGACATAATTTAAGTGTAAAATATCACTCCATTGTGATTGTAAACACTTACTGCTCAGTGAAAATATCTTTTGACAAGAATCCATGCTTGCTAGCTGAGACCTAGTGTTAGAAGTTGAAGGGAAGATCTGATTGCTATGATTATACGTTTGGATCTAATTTTGAAATGCCTGTAACCTGAAAATAGAAATAGCCAAAGGTTTGAGACCTTAAAAGGGGAATTCATTCTTACTTGGGATTCATCCCTAAGATTAACAGGTGTGGTGCTCATGAGTGGTGCTGTGAGCTGAGACTGGAGTAGCTTCTGCAGAAACGCCAAAGGCCACAACACGACTTGAGCTCACTGAGTGAAATCTTTGTGCAGGCTATGAGAATATGCTTCATTCTAGGCAATCTTCCTAGAGGGTCATCGATTGCAGTGAGCAGGAAGCCATCTAGAAAGTCTCATCAACTCAGCCTAGTCCACACTCAACTAGAAAACAGAGAACAATGCAAGGCAGCATAGGTGTACTCCACAAAGCAGTTTCTCAGTCAGCATTTTCCTGGTTGAGTACCTCCTGATTTCAGTGGTCTTTATACTCACAGTGTTGTGCAGCCACCACCACTATTTAATTCCAGAACATTTTTTATCACCACACAAGAAAACTTGCAGGCATTAGCTATCACTGTTGTTTGCCCTTCCTCCAGCCCCTGTCAACCACTAATTTATTTTCTCTGTCTATATTTGCCTGTTCTGGACATTCCATAAAAATGGAGTCATACAATATGTGGCCTTTTATGAATGGCTCCTTTTACTTAGCATAACTTCAAGGTCCACCCACATTGCAACATGCATCAGTGCTTCATTCCTATTTATGGCTGAATAATATTCCATTGTCTGTATACACCCCCATTCATCAATGCTGATGGACATTTGGCTGTTTCCACCTTTTGATATTTCTTGATTTTTAATGCTTAAGTTTTTACAATGGCATATCTCTTGAAATAATGTTTTTCAGTGATGCTTACATAAGAAAAATTTCCATCCTCAAAACTTAATACATTTTAAACAAATTATGTAGGAGGAAAGTAATGATGTATATTCCAAATAAAATTGGTAAAATGTCAGAATCACACATAAATACATTGAAAAGCATGTGGAGTATCAGTAAAGAAGAGGTCCATCTGGGATATTACTAGAACAAACATCATAGTCACCCACAATACAGAAAGTTTATGGTAAAAAAAAAAAAAAAGCCTTGGCTTAGGCTCCTTAAAAACAAAAACCTAAGACAAGGTCTCAAGTGCAAATACTTCATTTGCAGGGGTAAGGGGTGGAGTGTGTGGGGGAGATTAAGGGAACATTCGTCTTTATCCTCCCACTCCAAGCAGTCATTGGGTGAGAACTGCTCCCAGAGGGCATTAACTAGAAGACAAAGTCCTAGCAGCTAGAGCAGACTGTGCAAGTCCGCAGGCAAAGAATCTTAGGTGCTGGCGGCTGGAAATCAGCTAGTTGCAGGAATGGCCGGAGAGGTGTGGGCAGTCACAGACTGTATTCTACTGTTTTAGTCAAGGTTCTCCAGAGAAACAGAACTAACAAAACCAATCTATGAGGATATATACAAAACATAAAAATTGGCTCACATGGTTATAGAGGCCAAGAAGCCAGAGGAAAGCGAGTGGTGTGAGTTCATGTTTCTGGGAAATGCCTAAGCATTGACCAATAGCCATTACAGTTTTTCCCATTGAAAATAATGGCAATAGGACCTAGTTAGTGTCTGCTGCATATATCATCTAATTTTAAGGATGTGAGTACCCATGTGCAGAGGGAGAGCCCTGTTTGTATAATTAAGTCTTATGCTGTTAGGTCATATCCCATAATGGAGAAAGAAATATCCTCGTGCACTGTTGTCGGTGGGAAGCTCTTCACTGAAACAGCCTGAGAGGAGCATGTCTGGTAAGGATGAAAGCAGAAGGGCCATGATTCAAGTGTGGCTGGATAGAACGTATTCCTGAAACCCCCTGTGCTGCAGCTTGCCCCTGTGCACTGAGCTACCCTTCACCGGCAAGCATTTCATCTTGTCTTCTGCTGAAAGCGTTCTGTGGCCCACAGAGACTGGGCTCTGTCGAAATGACCATGGGAACTGTATATGAAACAACTTTGTCCTCTGTATTTTTGGGACAAATCACAGAGACAGATAAAGCAATTTATCAGCTACTCGAGTAACTTTGTAAACCCTTAATAGACCATTTATAAAAGATCACTCCCAACAATTTACTCATACAAGAAATATCAAAGCAAAAGATATTTTTTCTATTTTTCAGGTTCTCAACCCCTTTCCCCATCTCAAAAAACGCGAGGGCCACGACACATCCTGCCAATTTCTGGCTCTGGGGCAGAGCTTCTCTGCCAGGCAACAGGTCCCCAAGGCTGCTAATGACATTCAGAGTTGGGGTGAAGGCGCTGGGGCTGGAGGTGGTGGAAGAGGCGGCAAGGCAGCTCCGCGGTGATTCCACACACAGTCTGTGGCCGTGAGACTGCACCTCTCTGCCAACTACCGCAGAACTGACCAGGGGCCCTGTGTCGAAGTCCACAGCTGAGATTGTGCAGAGGCCAGGCTTCCCTTGAGCTGTTCTCCATGACAAAATATTAAATATTTAGGGCTACAGGAACACTAAAGACCAAGGCAGGCCCAATCCTGAGAGACGGGACTTCCCTGGCTGGTGACTTTGGCTTCAGGACTCATTGACAGCCTTGCTGAACCTTCCTTGAACTACAGGTGACCTGGGACATTTCCACCTACCCTTCTGTCTCCATCCTTGAGACTCACACCACAGGCTGATGTTCTCCTGGCTTATCTGCTTTCCTCCCCATTTTCTCTCACACAAATGTTTCCCTTAATAAAATCCTTTCACGTCAAATCCTGTTTTGACTGATTCTAGAGGGCCTAGAATAACACACTTTCACAGTTTATCACTACTGATTTAGATTCTCTTTATCCAGAATTTCTGGCATTTCCTCAGAAATAGAAAGCTTATAATACTCCACTGTGCATGTTCTTCAGAATATTCCTCTAGCCAGGTGGCTGCTCTTCTATGAAGTTATCTGCTACTCTTTACAGCTTGCCCTCAAAATAAGCTCTTCCAGGCTTCCCTCCTCAATTTTAATTCAACTGGTTAATAATTATTTTCTAAATGGTCCCATAGTCACAAAACCTGGAAGGAAAAAAGAAGCAGTTGGTTTCCGCTACACTTCCCTCTTTAAAGTAAGACAATAAAAAATATGTTTCTTTCTCTGTTACATTTTTGCTCACTGAGATTTTTTTAAACCACAAAAAAGATGCACAATGTGAGAGTTGCAAGTTAAGTTTTATTTGGGGTAAAATGAAGACTGCAGCCCAGGAGACAACACCTGAGAGAGCTCTGAGAGATTGCTCTAAAGAGTCAGGCAGGGAAGGTCACTATATAAGGTTTTGGTAAAGAGGGAGTTCCATGGGCAATAAATTACTGTGCAAAAAGTTTTCTGCTAGTCACTAGGAGCTGATGTCACAGTGAAGGGATTTAGTGATTTTCTAGATGAAGACATGAAAGGATTGGAATCATGAAATCAGTTTCTGAAAATATCCAACTATCTAAAGACCTGTTCCACCAGATTCCCTGGAGCACAGAGTGCCTCACTTCACCCAGAACTCCCTCAGGGGGGTGTTGAAGGTCAATAGCTGCAGCAGCACAGGGTTCAATCTCTGCAGAATGAATGAATGAATGCAAGTCACTCAGCCACGTCCTACTCTTTGCCACCCCATGGACTATAGCCTCCCTGACTTCTCTGTCCATGGAATTTTCCAGGCAAGAATACTGGAGTGGGTTGCCATTTCCTTCTCCAAGGGATCTTTTTGACCCAGGGATTGAACCCAGGTCTCCTGCTGTGCAGGCGTATTCTTTACTCTCTGAGCTACAAATGCCCGTTGTTTAGTCACTGGCAATACTCATGGCAAGTGCCAATTTGCAGTCAACAAAAACAAAACAAAAATACCCCCTAGGTTCTAAAACGCTGCTGATGTGATGTTCCTCAAATTTTATTGGGTTTAGAGACCCTTCAGGGACCCATTATTGGCCCCAGAAAAACTTACACGGGCAAAATTTTACACAAAAACACTAAGCTAATGGTCTTTGTAGGCTAAAGGGCATTTCAGATGGCCTATTTGACCACATTGATTCAATGCACTCTGCATTAGTCAACGTCACACCAAATGTAAATCTATATAACTTAAATATAACTGTAATAATCATTTTTCACAAAATCTTCCTATTGGAAGCAGAGAGTTTATGGAGGAGAGTGCAGAAGGTAATGTGGGATACAGGCTCTGGAGACAGACTGCTTGGTTTTAAACTGCACACCACCCTTCCTTAAGTATACTAAGCACTCTCTCCCATCAGGGCTTTTTCACTTGTTATACCCTCTTTCTGGATACCTCTGCTCTCAAATATTTCCATGGCTCATTCCCTTACTTTTCTAAACTCATTTCTGAACTGTGATCTTATACAGAGGAGCCTACTCTCCATCACTCTCTACTCTGACTCCACTTCATATTTCTTCATAGAACTTATCACCACCTGACATATCATCTATCCACAGTCTGTATCCTCCTGAAAGGATATAAACTCAATGTAAGCAAGGATTTTACCCACGTGTGCATGCACACACACACACACACACACATACACATATCAATCCAATGCTAGAACAATACCTTACATGTGGCTATCTGTTTAGTCACTCAGTAGTACCGACTCTTTGGAAGCTCATGGACAGTAGCCCACCAGGCTCTTTTGTCCATGGGGATTCTCCAGGCAAGAATACTGGAATGGGTTGACATGCCCTCCTCCAGGGAATCTTCCCAACCCATGGATCACACCCAGGTCTCCCACATTGCAGGCACATTCTTTACCATCTGAGCCACCAGGGAAGCCCTTACACATGGTTTAGTTCAGTTCAGTTCAGTCGCTCAGTCGTGTCCGACTCTTTGCGACCCCATGAATCACAGCACGCCAGGCCTCCCTGTCCATCACCAACTCCCTGAGTTCACTCAGACTCACGTCCATCGAGTCAGTGATGCCATCCAGCCATCTCATCCTCTGTCATCCCCTTCTCCTCCTGCCCCCAATCCCACCCAGCATCAGAGTCTTTTCCAATGAGTTAACTCTTCACATGAGGTGGCCAAAGTATTGGAGTTTCAGCTAACCTAGATAGCATATTCAAAAGCAGAGACATTACTTTGCTGACCAAGGTCCATCTAGTCAAGGCTATGGTTTTTAGTAGTCATGTATGGATGTGAGTGGAGAAGGAAATGGCAACCCACTCCAGTGTTCTTGCCTGGAGAATCCCAGGGACAGGGGAGCCTGGTGGGCTGCCGTCTATGGGGTCGCACAGAGTCGGACACGACTGAACTGACTTAGCTTAGCTTATGGATGTGAGACTTGGACTGTGAAGAAGGCTGAGCACTGAAGAATTAATGCTTTTGAAGTGTGGAGTTGGAGAAGACTCTTGAGAGTCCCTTGGACTGCAAGGAGATCCAACCAGTCCATTCTGAAGGAGATCAGCCCTGGGATTTCTTTGGAAGGAATGATGCTAAAGCTGAAACTCCAGTACTTTGGCCACCTCATGCAAAGAGTTGACTCATTGGAAAGGACTTTGATGCTGGGTGGGATTGGGGGCAGGAGGAGAAGGGGACGACCGAGGATGAGATGGCTGGATAGCATCACTGACTCGATGGACGTGAGTCTGAGTGAACTCCGGGAGTTGATGATGGACGGAGGCCTGGCGTGCTGTGATTCATGGGGTCGCAAAGAGTCGGACAAGACTGAGTGACTGAACTGAACTGAACTGATATAATAAACATTTTGGAATGTTGCACAAACACAGACTACTTCTAATATAACATTCTAAATTACTTTTAATAACAAATATGCTATTCATCTTTTGATAAGAGACTTGAATGACTTTTCAAAGCAGATACTCTTGTCTGCAAGCTTATAGTATGGAAGTTATATTGACTTAGTTATCTTGGGATTCCAATAAAACTTCTTTCAGTAAACATATCTGAAAGTTCATAAATAATTATAGCTAATGCTAAAATAGTGCTTTTTGCTTCAAATGTTCTACATATGTTAGTTTCTTAAATCTTCTAACAGCCATGACACAGGTAATTATCCCATTTTACAAATAAAGAAGCCTGGGCACAGAAAGTGTATAATGTATGGAAGATCATCCAGTTAACAAAAGTCAGAGCTAGGACTCAGCAGTTTGATCTGGATCCAAGCTCTTAACCACTACCTTGTACACCCTTTTTAGTATATGGAAGAGGAAAGCTGGAGTTTATGGTTGGAGGAAATCTCAATGTTTTATGTTACTTGCACTTTCTACCTACAGTGTGAATATAGCACTGCTGTGGTTATTTAAAGTGCCCAAATTGTCGTCTCTAAAAATTCAAGGAAAAAAATAATCAAAGGTCAATTGCTCAAGCCACAGAAATCTCAAAGCATTAGTAAAGAATTATCATTGGCTACCTCTTTTCTCCCCATCATAATGAGCTTATTTATATACACATTGCACCACATTGGATTTTCAAAATATCCTTGCAGTTCATCCAGGAATACATTTCCATAATAAAAGTAATTAGCTTGTAGAATTGTTTTCTAAGAGAAAGTAGCAAAATCGTTATAGCTTTGGGCATGGATAACCTCACTGGTCTAGGAATGTTTCTGAGGGAAAATTCTGGATGAACCAACCCCATGACCACAGCTTCTCCATTTCTAGTTTGTGTAGCTCTTTTCAAAATGATAGGGACTTATCAGGTCCTGCCCATTGGGTTCCTGACAGACGTTTTTTAAAACTAGTTCCAGATGTCCAGTGAATTTGAGAAGTGGATTTACTCTGATCTATAATTTTGTACAATACGTTGGAGTTTTTGCCAAGTCCATCTGGGAAAACAAGTTGACAGTACTTCCAGATTTCAAAAGCAGGTGTGAAATAAATGAACACTTACAGGGTGATTAACAGCTAAACTAAGCTCTCAGAGGACCATGATTTACCACTGAGCATCACATGTCAGGAACCTGTGCAAACTTAGGCTGTGTATTTCAAGTATGTCTGCAAATATCTAGTTGTGTATCCTGCCAATTTTGCTCCATTTTCTGGTGTAAATGACAGCTGTGCTAGTAAGTGTCTGTGGATTTGACTGAATTGCATTGCATTCTTTTTTTATACTAGTAAGTTTGCATTTCAGAAAAGTGAAGGTGTTGAAAACAGTTCAGAGATTCTAAATTTTTTTCATTATCATTTTTAAAGAGCAAAGGGTTTGACATTTCTCTTGAGGCAGCTGTTTTAAATCACAATTAATTACCTTGAAATCTAGTATTGAAATAAACAAAAGTCCTATCTCACCAACGTTCAAACCAGGAATGAGCAGAGATTCTCAATCAGGTTTATTCTTAATTCCAACTCTTGTGCTTATTGATAATCCATTGACCTAACATCATTGGTTATCTCCATCTCGCATTCTTTTGAGAGTAGATAGAATATAAATTCCAAACATTTTTTTAAAGTTCCTTTGCAGTATAATTCTCAGTCCATGAAACGGACACTTCATCACTGGGTCCCAGCAATTCGTTTCTCCTTTCCAATCTCCAGTTTGGATTCATGAGCTTCTGGGAAATCTGAGCCTAAACTCTGCTCCTGAGATTGAGCATGTGACTTAGACTAAGCCAATCAGAATATTTCAGTCCTTTGGCCAATCAGATGCCTCAGCCAGAGTTTGTGGGAATGTGGGAATGTGGGAGTGTGAGCTTTGAAACTCTTGCAAATGTTTGGCTGCTTTGAAGAAAGTCAACCTGAGAAAGAAGCCAATAATTGAAGGACAGAGTTGGGAAACTCAGGCAGCAAAAGAATCCAGGTTACTGATAACATCAAGATAACATGTGGGGCCTGAAGCTAAGCCCATTCCACAACTACCGAGCCTGTGCTCTGGAGCCGTGAGCAGCAGCTACTGAGCCAACATACCACAGCTACTGAAGTCCTGGCACCTAGAACTTCTAGATCATAGTCCCTAAAGCCTGCCCTCGGTTTTATGAGCCAGTAAATTCCTTTTCTTTAGATGTGATTTGTGGCTTTTGTGACGTGTCATTCAAAATATTTTCAGAAATAGTGTCTTGCAAGGAGAAATATCAATAACCTCAGATATGCAGATGACACCACTCTTATGGCAGAAAGTGAAGAGGAGCTAAAAAGCCTCTTGATGAAAGTGAAAGAGGAGAGCAAAAAAGTTGACTTAAAGCTCAACATTCAGAAAACGAAGATCATGGCATCTGGTCCCATTTCTTCATGGGAAATAGATGGGGAAACAGTGTCAGACTTTATTTTTGGGGGCTCCAAAATCACTGCAGATGATGACTGCAGCCATCAAATTAAAAGATGCTTACTCCTTGGAAGAAAAGTTATGTCCAACCTAGATAGCATTTTCAAACTTTGCTGACTAAGGTCTGTCTAGTCAAGGCTATGGTTTTTCCTGTGGTCATGTATGGATGTGAGAGTTGGACTGTGAAGAAGGCTGAGCGCCGAAGAATTGATGCTTTTGAACTGTGGTGTTGGAGAAGACTCTTGAAAGTCCCTTGGACTGCAAGGAGATCCAACCAGTCCATTCTGAAGGAGATCAACCCTGGGATTTCTTTGGAAGGAATGATGCTAAAGCTGAAACTCCAGTACTTTGGCCACCTCATGCGAAGAGCTGACTCATTGGAAAAGACTCTGATGCTGGGAGGGATTGGGGGCAGGAGGAGAAGGGGACGACCGAGGATGAGATGGCTGGATGGCATCACGGACTCGATGGATGTGAGTCTGAGTGAACTCCGGGAGATGGTGATGAACAGGGAGGCCTGGCGTGCTGCGATTCATGGGGTCGCAAAGAGTCGGACACGATTGAGCAACTGAACTGAACTGAAGGCATCAAATGGTACATTTAAGAGGCAGTTTCTTAGTATTGGAGCCCTATCTTCCCATTTTATGAAGTAGGAGGCTTTCAGCTACAACCTTAGAAAATCTTTATACAAGTAGCTTAAACGGTAAGATCCAGGACCACAGTGGTGTTCAGATGTGAATGATTCCCCCTGAAGTTAAGCAATATAGTAGCTCTGATAAGTCTATTTATAATATCACATAATAAAAACTTCAGAGGTGGCCCTGATGCAAGGTCAATTAATTTAACAGCTCAACAAGATGGCGAAAGACCTAGATTCTGTCATCTTTCCATTTTGTGGCCTGAGTGGGTTGGCTCATCCCTTGTAGTCCCAAGATGGCTGACAAAGAGGCAGATTTCCTCTCAAAAGTGCCCTGCAGACTTTGCCTATATGTCATTGTCCAGAACTGGGTCATCTACCTACATAAAAGCAGAGATAAACTAGAATGGGCAAATTATAGGTTATATTTGGGGGCTCAGGAGGAATCCCACCTTCCCTATGTACATAGCCATCGGATAATCTGAGAAAAAAATTAAGGTTTTTAAAAAACTGCATTGACTTAAGACTTAAGTCTTTGCATAAGACTTGAAGTAAATTCTAACAAACAATAACTTAAGAAGTGACAAATAGAAATAGAAAAAAATTAGAGAAGGAAAAGAAAATTAATGTATATTTTCCAATTGATATTTTCTTAATTGTTTAGGGTTTGTTTTTGTAAAGAAAAGGAAACTGAACTAAAGCAAAAGGGAAATAGAGAAAGGGGAGCACTAAAAATATTTTTCAAAATGTTTATATGTCTGCTCTATAAAACCAGCCAAATATAAGCAATATCTATGCTTTCAAAGATGCTACTATTCATATAACACATTAATTTTCAGTTTTTTAATACCAACAATCTTTCTTTATAGAAATTACATTTGACACGCCTCATTTTTAATCTGTATTAAATTACTCTAGCAATAATCAAAGACATGCTCTTGGTTCTGTGAATGTTCTGATGTATCAGTTCTATTATTTTGATTAGTAACGTGGTTTTCCTGCTGGCCCAGAATGGTATCTAGTAACAGAGAATTTGGCTTTGGCTTAATATTTAATACTTCTACTTTTCTAATAGCTTGCTCTTAGACCCTGCTTATTTAAATACACATTTCCTGCCTTTTTGTTGTTTTGTTGTTTGCAAATTATTTGCAAATGCTATAGGGAAAAATTGATCTAGTATAAAGAAATTCTATAATTATCACAGTAAATAATAATTGTATTGTGGCTTCTCCTTGTTTGATGTAAGTCTCCTTATATTTGTTAATTAAAAGTTTAATAACTATGTTGCAAGTTGTTGCTTCTAGGATGTGCCATTTTCTAGTGTCACATCCTCTACATTTACCTCTTTTTGATAGGGTTAAATTGTGGCATATTTCTCAGTGTCCACATCTACTGGATAGATCTAAAACTGCTGCTGCAGTAATCATAGGTGTAGCTTTTCAATGGCATTTTAAATTGATGTTCAACTGGAAAAAAAATCTGAGGCAGTGGTTGTGATAGCCCCTAAGATAACCCCAAATAATTCCTTCCTCCTGGTATTCACAAACCTGTACAGTCCCTCCCTTTGAGTGTGGGCTGCATCCAATGACTTACTTGTAATGAATAGGATATGGCAAAATTAATGGGATGCCACTCCTGAAACTGGGTTGCAAAAGACTCTGGGGAAAGCTAGTTGCCAGCTGTGAGTACCCAGTGGAGAGGACCACTTGGCCAAGAACTGAGGAAGGACTTGTGCCCATAGCCAGCAAGGAAGGGAAGTTCCTCACCCCGCAACCCACGAGGGCCTGAATACTGCCAATGACCATGTAGGAAACCATGAAAGGAGATTACCCCATCAAGCCCTTAGATATCAACCTAACTACAACTTGAGCCAGAGCTGCCCTGCTAAACCGCACCCAGATATCTGAACCAGAGAAATGTGATAATGAACATTTTATGTTTTCAGCATATAAATTCTAGGTCAACTTATAGATAGCTGATAAAGTAGCCAATTCAGTCCTTTTATCCCTTAAAAAAAACTGGACTGAAAATATTGGGAAATGGTCTATCAACTCTGAGAAAAAGGAGAGTGCTTCAAGATTATTGACTCGATTTTTGAAGTAGCCCCACTCTCTTCATTTTAATGAAGAGGTAGGGGGTGGACCTATTTCAAATTCTAAAAGATGATGCTGCTACTGCTAAGTCGCTTCAGTCGTGTCCGACTCTGTGCAACCCCATAGATGGCAGCCCACCAGGCTCCCCCGTCCCTGGAATTCTCAAGGCAAGAACACTGGAGTGGGTTGCCATTTCCTTCTCCAAAGATGATGCTATGAGTGCTATATTCAATATGCCAGCAAATCTGGAAAACTCAGCGGTGGCCACAAGACTGGAAAAGGTCAGTTTTCATTCCAATCCCAAAGAAAGGCAATGCCAAAAAATGCAAACTACCGCTCGATTACACTCATCTCACACACTAGTAAAGTAATGCTCAAAATTCTTCAAGCCACGCTTCAGCAATACGTGAACTGTGAAATTCCAGATGTTCAAGCTGGTTTTAGAAAAGGCAGAGGAACCAGAGATCAAATTGCCAACATCCATGGATCATCAAAAAAGCGAGAGAGTTTCAGAAAAACATCTATTTCTGCTTTACTGACTATGCCAAAGCCTTTGACTGTGTGGATCACAATAAACTGTGGAAAATTCTGAAAGAGATGAGAATACCAGACCACCTGACCTACCTCTTGAGAAACCTGTATGCAGTTCAGGAAGTAACAGTTAAAACTGGACATGGAACAACAGACTGGTTCCAAATAGGAAAAGGAGTACGTCAAGGCTGTATATTGTCACCCTGCTTATTTAACTTCTATGCAGAGTACATCATGAGAAACGCTGGGCTGGAAGAAGCACAAGCTGGAATCAAGATTGCCAGGAGAAATATCAATAACCTCAGATATGCAGATGACACCACCCTTATGGCAGGAAGTGAAGAGGAACTAAAAAGCCTCTTGATGAAAGTGAAAAAGGAGAGTGAAAAAGTTGACTTAAAGCTCAACATTCAGAACACGAAGATCATGGCACCCGGTCCCATCACTTCATGGGAAATAGATGGAGAAATAGTGGAAACAGACTTTATTTTGGGGGGCTCCAAAATTGCTGCAGATAGTGACTGCAGCCATGAAATAAAAAGATGCTTACTCCTTGAATGAAAGTTATGATCAACCTAGACAGCATATTAAAAAGCAGAGACGTTACTTTGCCAAAGGTCCATCTAGTCAAGGCTATGGTTTTTCTAGTGGTCATGTATGGATATGAGAGTTGGACTACAAAGACAGCTGAGTGCCAAAGAGTTTATGCTTTTGAACTGTGGTGTTGAAGAAGACTCTTGAGAGTCCCTTGGACTGCAAGGAGATCCAACCAGTCCATCCTAAAGCAGATCAGTCCTAGGTGTTCATTGGAAGGACTGATGCTGAAGCTGAAACTCCAATACTTTGGCCACCTGATGTGAAGAACTGCCTCATTTGAAAAGACCCTGATGCTGGGAAAGATTGAGAGCAGGAGGAGAAGGGGAGACAGAGGATGAGATGGCTGGATGGCATCACCAACTCAATGGACATTACTCAAATGGTAGTTTGAGTAAACTCCGGGAGTTGGTGATGGACAGGAAGGCCGGGCGTGCTGCAGTCCATGAGGTCACAAAGAATTGAACATGACTGAGCGACTGAACTGAACTGACAAAGCAGACTAAGGGGGTGCAGTGGTGGGGAAGAGTATTTTACACAGGGTGGAGAGAAGAATTTTCTACTAGGATAACTTTGAGCAGAGGCCTAAAAAGAGTAAGAAAAGGGACTTCCTTGGTCATCCAGTGGTTAAATCTACACATTCCCAATGCAGGGGGCACAGATTCCATCTTTGGTCAAGAAAATGGATCATGTATGCTGTAACCAAGACCCAGTGCAGCCAAATTAAAATTAAAATTAAATAATTACTAAAAAAAATAAAGGAGCAGAACTCTTGGGGAAGAAAATATCAGAAAGAGGAAACAAAAGCAGAAAGGCTATAAGGCAGGAACTTGAGGAAATTGCAGTGTTTGAGAAACAGCAAAGAGGCCAGTGTGGCTGGAGCGGAGGAAGACCAGGAAAGGAAATGAGTCTGAACACTTTTAGAAGGTGATGGGTGTGGGTATGAGACCTCCAAGGAGGCTTGCTCAAGGAGCAAAACTCATCACTAAATTTCTTCTGAGATGTATAGGTATGTGTGGTTTGGCCACTGCTAAGTTTTCCAAATTTGTAGGCATATGGAGTGCAGCATTTTCACAGCATCATCTTTTAGGATTTGAAATAGCTCAACTGGAATTTCATCACCTCCACTAGCATTGTTCATAGTGATGCTTCCTAAGGTCCACTTGACTTCACATTCCAGGATGTCTGGCTCTAAGTGAGTGATCACACCATCGTGATTATCTGGGTCATGAAGATCTTTTCTGTAGAGCTCTTCTGTGTATTCTTGCCGCCTCTTCTTAATATCTTCTGCTTCTGTTAGGTCCATACCATTTCTGTCCTTTATCGAGCCCATCTTTGCATGAAATGGTCCCTTGGTATCTCTAATTTTCTTGAAGAGATCTCTAGTCTTTCCCATTCTATTGTTTTCCTCTATTTCTTTGCATTGATCACTGAGGAAGGTTTTCTTATCTCTCCTTGCTATTCTTTGGAACTCTACATTCAAATGAGTGAATTTGAATTTCCTTTTCTCCTTTGTTTTTTGCTTCCCTTCTTTTCACAGCTATTTGTAAGGCCTCCTCAGACAGCCATCTTGCTTTTTTGCATTTCTTTTTCTTGGGGATGGTCTTGCTCCCTGTCTCCAGTATAATGTCATGAACCTCCGTCCATAGTTCATCAGGCACTCTGTCTATCAGATCTAGTCCCTTAAATCTATTTTTTCCCTTCCACTGTATAGTCATAAGGGATTTGATTTAGGTCATACCTGAATGGTCTAGTGGTTTTCCCTACTTTCTTCAATTCAAGTCTGAATTTGGCAATAAGGAGTTCATGATCTGAGCCACAGTCAGCTCCCGGTTTTGTTTTTGCTGACTGTATAGAGCTTCTCCATCTTTGGCTGCAAAGAATATAATCAATGTGATTTCAGTGTCAACCATCTAGTGATGTCCATGTGTAGAATCTTCTCTTGTGTTGTTGGAAGAGGGTGTTTGCTATGACCAGAGCATTCTCTTGGTAGAACTCTATTAGCTTTTGCCCTGCTTCATTCTGTACTCCAAGGCCAAATTTGCCTGTTACTCCAGGTATTTCTTGACTTCCTACTTTTGCATTCCAGTCCCCTATACTGAAAAGGACATCTTTTGGGGTGTTAGTCTGCTTTACTCATGTTCATAGCTCTTGTCACTCCTGCATTCTCTGTATCTACACTATATTGTCTATGACCCCCACTAGAATGTGGTCTCTATGAGAGTTGGGGCTCTGGTATTTTGTTCACTGCTTATCCTCAGCATCTAGGACCATGTTAGGCACACAGGAAGCATGAAGTGAATTTTAGTGAATAAATGAGTGTATGCTTTCCAACTACCTTTAATCCTCTCCCAGAGAAGTTTTCATAAATCATTGTGTTACATTGTCACAGATGTATGTACAATCCAGTCATCTGGAGAGTTTTCTGGTACCTGGGAAACTCTTTGCTGGCCCTCTGCTTGTTACTTTTTTTTGAGGGGGGGGGGGGGGGGGGGGGGGGAAATGAGTGTATGCTTTCCAACTACCTTTAATCCTCTCCCAGAGAAGTTTTCATAAATCATTGTGTTACATTGTCACAGATGTATGTACAATCCAGTCATCTGGAGAGTTTTCTGGTACCTGGGAAACTCTTTGCTGGCCCTCTGCTTGTTACTTTTTTTTGAGGGGGGGGGGGAGGGGGGGGAGGGCTGCTCTGGATCTCAGTAGTGGTGTGCAGGTTTCTCTTGCAGTCCCTGGAGAACAGGCTCAAGTGGGCTTCAGTTGTTGTGGCACACAGCTTAGATTTCCCACAGTATGTGGGGTCTTAGTTCCCCAGCTAGGGATTGAACCCATGTCCCTTTTATTGGAAGACTGATTCTTAACCACTGGACCACCATGGAAGTGGCATGATTGGACTTTGAGTGGCCACAGATTTTACCTGTGTATGCTTATTAGAGAGTCAGTAACATCTCTTCCCTCCCGCAGAACTTTACTTCTCCCAATTTGAATCTAGTTCTCTCATAAATAATAGGTTTCAGTGCTGTTGTTTTCATATTTATTTTAGCCCTAGTTGTTCAAAGGATAAGCAAGTTCAACATATAAAAACTAAATTAAGCAGCTATGCTCCATTCTGGCTCCAAACTCATCCCTCTACTGCCTACAGCTCCCAAGGGGGCTCCACAAACTCCCTGCTTTTCTGAGCTCACACAGTGTGCAGACACATGTCTCCAGGCATATGTTATTCTTACTAATCCCTCAATTCAGGGCTCAATAACAATAGTCTCCTGAGCACTGTCTACAGTGAGCATTTATTACTGATTTACTGCTTATCAGAATCATGAAAATATGTCTAGAGGGTAAGAATTTATGGAGTTCTCCTGTCCCTTTCTTTTGACAGAGAAGTCCTCTGGGTCTCAGTGATCCGGGGTCTGCTAATCCTTTCACAGATTCCACAACATCTGCCAAAAGGCTTATGATGTCTGAATTCAAGAAGCATGAATGAGACAATATCATTAATGAAATGAAAGTACTACGTAGGTTATTTTCTTTCTGTCACAGAAGTTACACTCGGTTACTGTAAAAAAAAATTTTTTTTTCATCAAGCAATACAGAAATGAATGAAATAGGTATGACCCACTTTACCAGTTTGAGGTAAAGCTACAGTAACATCTCTTTTATTTTCCCATAATCACTCATAGGTGCCCCCTAAGCACCTCTAAGCAGGAAGCCCACACCTTACTGAAGCTTCCTTTCCTTCTTCTCCTTTGTCCAAGAACCCTGGGCTCACTCAGAAATATTAGACCTGCTGCTTCCAAATAGGACACTATCACCAGTGAATAGCTGACCTCTTTTTTAGCTGATTTTCTCAAGTAGTTGCTCCCCAGGATGGCTGTGACAGTAACGGTGTGCTGCCCTTGAAGATCTACACTCTTTTTAAAATTTGTCTATTTATTTATTCCTTCAGGCTTTCTGATGGCTCAGATGATAAGGAATCCTCCTGCAACATGGAAGACACAGGTTCAGTCCCTGGGTTGGGAAGATTCCCTGGAGGAGGGGAACCCACTCCAGTGTTCTTTCCTGGAGAATCCCCAAGGACAGAGGAGCCTGGTGGGGTACAGTCTGTGGGGTTGCAAAAAGTTGGACACGACTGAGTGACTAAGCAAAGCACAGCACAGCATTTATTTATTAGGCTGCACCAGGTCTTATTTGTGGCATGCAAACTCTTAGTTGAGGCATATGGGATCTAGTTCCCTGACCAGTGATTGAACCCAGGCCCCTTGCATTGGGACCTTGCATTGTCTTAGCCACTGGACCACCAGGGAAGTCCCGAAGATCCACACTCTGGACAAAGTCCCCGGGGTCCTTGCATTGTTCCCCAGCAATGTGCATATTCACCTGACATATAAGGGACCAAATATGGTCATTCAGGCAGGGAAAGTGAAAGAGAAGTCGTTCAGTCATGTCTGACTCTTTGCGACCCCGTGGACTGTAGCCCACCAGGCTCCTCCGTCCATGGGATTCTCCAGGCAAGAATACTGGAGTGGGTTGCCATTTCCTTCTCCATCAGGCAGGGAGGAAAGACTCAAATAAGAACTACTCCACAGAGGAGTTCCTACCATGGGCCCATAGATGCCCGATATTCCATTCTAATTAGTTTTCTTTGAAATTATATGTTTTAATTTCATGTTCTTACAAATGTTATTCTGAGGAGAAATCCCAGGCCATCCAGTGTTTAAAGACTTGACACTTTCCCTCCCAGGGCCTGGGTTTGATCCCTGGTTGGGAAACTAAGATCCTGCATGCTGCCTGGCAGTTTTGATTGCAAAACTGCTGTCTTGGTGAAGAGAAGATCAAAGAGTTTTTAGCCAAAATATGCATGGAAAAAAGTATCCTGGAAGTGAGTGAGGCAATTAGTTAATAAATATATCAATTTCCTAGATTTGTTTTATTGTTTGGGGGCGTGTCTCACGCTTCTTTTGCATGCTTTTGCTGCTAAGCAAGCTTACTTGGTTTGTGGTTAAGCAAATATGCTCTCTTGAGTAGTCATTAACTTACATGGATCTTCCATAATTTTTCTACTTTCAGTACCCTAGTGGGATTAGCTGTTTAATCACTTACTTGTCCCTTTACTCTGCCCTTATCAGTCTGTGGTACATGCTAACAGAAACCTTGCTCCAAAGATTATATTCTCTAAGATTTTCTCCTATTACTTTAGTCTTTTTGCTTTTATATATAAATCTTTCAAGTTCTTCATAACAACTTAAATATGATATAAAGTAGCAATATATGTATTTCCTTGGATATTTTAATATATATTTCAAATGGCTATCAAATTTAGATAGCACTCGATGGATGTGAGTCTGAGTGAACTCCGAGAGATGGTGGTGAACAGGGAGGCCTGGCATGCTGCGATTCATGGGGTCGCAGAGTCGGACACGACTGAGCGACTGAACTGAACTGATATATTGAAAAATCTATGTATTCTTCCATTGACTAGAAATATGGAAATATTATTTTTATATATTTGACTAATATTTAGAATATAATTTCTGAGTTCACTTTGTACTGATTCTTGGGTTAGTACCAAACCGTTTAATAAGTTAAAATATAGCAATATGTTTTGATATAGGGCAAGTCTCCCATCATTAATCTTTGTTTTCAAAATATTTATGTTTTGATAAGTTAATTTATTCTTCCAAAGGAATTTTAGGATGCATATTTCTTCCCTCTTCTCCACATCCCCCACACTCTTTTTGAGGTTTGGGCAAAGTCATCATTGAATTTTGGGGGGAGAATTGTTATAGTTATCAATATTGAACTCCCTCATACAGGAGTATGATATATTTCTCAAATTATTTGTTTTCTTTTACTTACTCATTTATCATTTATTTATTTATTTTTGGCCACACTGCATGGCCCATGGCAGTGAAAATGTAGAGTCCTAATCACTGGATCAATAAGTAATTCCCTTGTCTTCTTCTAAATTCAGTATATTTATGTCTTAGATATTCCTTGGTTTAAGTTTATTTCTAGGTACTTTATAGATTGTTATTAGGGCTTTTTTCCCCCCACTATGCTTTCTTAGGAATTATAGTTAACAAAAGCTGTTGCATAACTAATATTGGTTTGTGCATGCATGTGTGTGTGTGTGTGTGTGTGTGGCCTTATTCTAAACTTTATCAATTTTTGTGTTAATGTTATGGCAGCCATTTGTGCTAGATATGTTTATCACTGTTTGCCAACCTACAACGGAGAAGGAAATGGCAACCCACTCCAGTGTTCTTGCCTGGAGAATCCCAGGGACGGGGGAGCCTGGTGGGCTGCCGTCTATGGGGTTGCACAAAGTCGGACACGACTGACGCGCCTTAGCAGCAGCAGCAGCAGCAGCCAACCTATAATGCCTGTTTAGTTCATGTGGCCATGCTATACAGTCAGTTTTTAAAAAATATTTCTCTCATGTCTAGGTATCTGATCTATTTATTGGTCCTTTTTTTTTTTTACTGTAAGTTCTTTTAGTAATTCTTGTCTAATATGTTTTTAGATTGCCAAATATTCCTAAGTATATATCCAGATTATATCATTTGCAAAAATCTGATTTTGCTTTTCCTTTCTCATGCATGTTTTTTGTCTATTTTTCTAATAACATCGACTGAATGTTAAAAATAGCAAAAATGATAGATAGCCCTAGTTTCTAAACTCTATAGAAATAAGTGTAGTCTAATATTTCACTCAAGTGCAATGTCTGTTTTTGATTCTTGAAACATAATTTTGATCTCATTAATGTAGTTGTCTTCCCTTAGTTAACAGAGTCGATTTGAAGTTTCTTTGTTTTTTTGGGGTGCACTTCATGGCTTGCAGCATGCTGGTTCCCCAACCGAGGACTAAGCCCAGGCCACCTCAATGGCACAGACTCTTAACTGGAATGCCTGGAATACTCCAGAGTTGATTTTAGGAGTCAGAAATAAATATTTAATTTTATCAAATGTATTTTTTCACCTAGGGGAAGTTGTTTTTTCTTTAATTTGTTGACTATAATAATTAATTTTTAAATATTGAAGCATTCTTACTTTCCCTTAAACATTCTTACTTCCTTGTAGCATGTAGGATCTTAGTTCCCTAACCAGGGATTGAACCCACATACCCTGCATTGGAAGGTAGATGCATAACCACTGTCCCACCAGGGAAGTCCCTCTGGCCAACTCTTTAAATTGCAATCTTCACATCATCCCTATCCTACTCTTTTATTTTATTTTCTTCTGTGACACGTAAACTCCTAACATACAATATAACTTATTTTGTTTTTTAATGTATATCTCACTCCACTGGAAAAATGGCTCAAGAGATTGTTTTTTTCTCCCCTTTAGCTTTATTCTTCCCATGAGAACTGAAACCTGGTTCTGAGCTTCAGCTTCAGAAGGTTGGGTTTTTGAATTGTTCGGAATTCCTTAGATTAATCACCTGGTCCTAAAACTTTCCAAGGGACATGCAAGCAGGGAAAATGTAAAGAATAATGATTTCCAGATCCTTAACTTCCAGAGATACTCTTTCCCAAAACTGATGTATCAGAGAATGTGCCTGTGTTCACATCAGCCCTTCACCCACCTTTTATATACAGGCACACCTCTCACCCATACCAAGTCTTCAGTTCAGTCAGTCGCTCAGTCGTGTCCAACTCTTTGTGACCTCATGGACTGCAGCACGCCAGGCCTCCTTGTCCATCACCAATTCCCGGAACTTGCTCAAACTCATGTCGATTGAGTCAGTGATGCCATCCAACAATTTCATCCTCTGTCATCCCCTTCTCCTCCTGCCTTCAGTCTTTCCCAGCATCAGAGTCTTTCCCAATAAGTCAGTTCTTCACATCATATGGCCAAAATATTGGAACTTCAGCTTCAGCATCAGTCCTTCCAGGGAATATTCAGGGCTAATTTCCTTTAGGATGGACTGGTTGGATCTCCTTGCAGTCCAAGGGACTCTCAAGAGTCTTCTCCAACACCATAGTTCAAAAGCATCAGTTCTTCAGCCTTTAGCTTTCTTTATAGTCCAACTCTCACATTCATACATGACTACTGGAAAAACCATAGCTTTGACTAGACAGACCTTTGTCAGCAAAGTAATGTCTCTACTTTTTAATACGTTGTCTATTTTGGTCATAGCTTTTCTTCCAAAGAACAAGCATCTCTTAATTTCATGGCTGCAATCACAGTAATTTTGCAGTGACTTTGGAGCCCAAGAAAATAAGGTCTGTCACTGTTTCCATTGTTTCCCCATCTATTATCCATGAAATGATGGATACCAAGTCTTGCAGTGAAGCATTTCTTGAAGTGTAAAAACCTGCAAGCAGGCTAAACAAAGGAGCAGACTCCTTTAATGGTTAATCAGGATATAAAAAACACTTAGCGTTTCTTGTGTTTCCTAGCTTTATACATATATTTTTGTTAAGAGTAAAACTTTGTGTGACAAAGAGCATTTTGGCCTTAGATTCTGCTATGCAGGAGTATGATAGTGGGACTACTAAAAATTCTCATGTAAGGACTGCCTCTTCCATTCTCTGCCTACTCCCAAATAAATAAATACATAAATAAACATTATTATGGAGCAATCCATGAAAATAAAGCAAAGAAAGAAACAAGATGTATTGAATGCTTAAAAAAAAGGTCCTCCCCCACATGTTTAAACACAAAGTATTCTTTTTTTTTCTTTTTTGGATTTTTAAAAATTAATTAATTTATTTTAATTGTAGGCTAATTACAATATTATAATGGTTTTTGCCATACATTGACATGAATCAGCCATGGGTGTACATGTGTTCCCCATCCTGAACCCCCCTCCCACCTCCCTCCCCATTCTATCCCTCAGAGTCATCCCAGTGCACCAGCCCTGAGCACCCTGTCTCATGCATTGAACCTGGACTGGTGATCTGTTTCACATATGATAATATACATGTTTCAATGCTATTCTCTCAAATCATCCCACCCTCGCCTTCTCCCACAGAGTCCAGAAGACTGTTCTTTACATCTGTGTCTCTTTTGCTGTCTCGCATATAGGGTCATAGTTACTGTCTTTCTAAATTCCATATATATGCGTTAATATACTGTATTTGTGTTTTTCTTTCTCACTTTCTTCACTCTGTATAATAGGCTTCAGTTTCATCCACCTCATTAGAACTGATTCAAATGTATTTTTTTTAATGGCTGAGTAATACTCCATTGTGTATATGTACCACAGCTTATCCATTCATCTCCTGATGGACAGATAGGTTGCTTCCATGTCCTGGCTATTCTAAACAGTGTTGTGATGAACATTGGGGTATACATGTCTCTTTCAATTCTGGTTGTCTCGGTGTATATGCCCAGCAGTGGGATTGCTGGGTCATAAGGCAGCTCTATTTCCAGTTTTTTAAGGAATCTCCACACTGTTCTCCATAGTGGCTGTACTAGTTTGCATTCCCACCAACAGTGTAAGAGGGTTCCCTTTTCTCCACACCCTCTCCAGCATTTATTGCTTGTAGACTTTTGGATCGCAGCCATTCTGACTGGTGTGAAATGGTACCTCATTGTGGT
>SJYT01007845.1:356991-372030 GCA_006410635.1 Cephalophus harveyi
TATAATAGCTTAAACCAAAAGAAAAGATTTTAACCTTCATATACCTGTTAAGAAGACAATCTTAAGTTATATATATATGTTTATTTATATATATATATTTGCATAAAAGTAGTACAAATGATAAGACTTTCATGCTTAAAAATGTATTACTTGAAGATTAAATTCTGTGGCAGAATTAAAATGGAATGTGAATTCAAGGAAGAAAAGAGAAACGGGCAAATTTCTAACTATTTTAAAAGGACCCATTCATGAATATGTAAAGACGTGATGTGTATGTGCTGAGTCCTCTCAGTAGTATCCTACTCTTTGCAACCCTATGGACTGTAGCCCGCCAGGTTCCTCTGTCCATGGGATTCTTGAGGCAAGAATACTAGAGTGGGTTGCCATTTCTTCCTCCAGAGAATCATCCCAACCCAGGGATGGAACCCTCATCTCTTATGTCTCCTGCATTGGAAGGTGAATTCTTTACCAGTGGCACTACCTGGGAAGCCTAAAAGACATGGTGCTTAGTCGCTCAGTCATGTTTCACTCTTTGAGACCTCATAGACTATAGCTCACCAGGCTTCTCTGTCCATTGGGATTCTCCAGGCAAGAATGCTGAAGTGGGTTGCCACGTTCTCCTCCAGGGGATCTTCTCAATCCAGGGATTGAACCAGGTCTCCCACATTGCAGGCAGATTCTTTGTCATCTGAGCCATGGGGGAAGCCCCAGAATACTGGAGTGGGTAGCCTATCCCTTCTCCAGGGGAACTTCCCAACCCAGGAATTGAACCGGGGTCTCCTACATTACAGGTGGGTTCTTTACCAGAAAAGACAAGTTCAGTTCAGTTCAGTCGCTCAGTTGTGTCCGACTCTTTGCAATCCCATGAATCTCAGTGCACCAGGCCTCCCTGTCCATCACCAACTCCCAGAGTTCACTCAGACTCACGTCCATCGAGTCAGTGATCCCATCCAGCCATCTCATCCTCTGTTGTCCCCTTCTCCTCCTGCCCCTAATCCCTCCCAGCATCAGAGTCTTTTCCAATGAGTCAACTCTTCGCATGAGGTGGCCAAAGTACTGGAGTTTCAGCTTCAGCATCATTCCCTCCAAAGAAATCCCAGGGCTAATCTCCTTCAGAATGGACTGGTTGGATCTCCTTGCAGTCCAAGGGACTCTCAAGAGTCTTCTCCAACACCACAGTTCAAAAGCATCAATTCTTCGGCACTCAGCCTTCTTCACAGTCCAACTCTCACATCCATACATGACTACTGGAGAAACCATAGCCTTGACTCAACGGACCTTAGTCGACAAAGTAATGTCAGTGGATATCAAATCATTATAATACTTAGATTCCACTAGGCACTTTAAAAAGAGTGACTGAACAATTTTATTTTAAAATACTAACATATTGCAAAATGTACAAAGCTACATCTTTTGCAATTATTTAAACTGGTGATGAAAGATTTTAGATGTTAACTTAAAGATGTGTGTGGGAGTTTATAATTTTTCAAAATTAATTTGAAAGTTTTAAGTTAAAAACTTAAAGACTGCTGCTCTCTACAGCTACAAAATGCTGAGAACCGCTTTTGTTCCTAAACCCCATAAGGCCTCTCTCACACAGGCACCTTGATGGGAGGCCAATAACATCCATTCAGATTTGCCGACCACCACTTCTAGAATGCCAGACTAATTGCAAAAAAGAACAGGCCACTTTCGGCCCCTTTTCTCTTTTCTCTTTCTGTCCAAGTGGACATCTACTGCCTCCCTGCTCTGTAGTAACTCAGCTTGTTCAATACCAGGCAAGAGCATGCCGTGGACTTGGGGCGTGAAAAACCAGTCTCTTGGGCAGGTACCAAAACCTCAGACAAGGCAGGGTTGAGATAAGGATCCATTTCTGAGAACATGAATTAAAGACAAGGACTATTTCAGAGAACCTGAAAGGGATTTACTATTAAATAATAATAAACTGATGATGCAAAACAGCCATGATAAGTGCCTGGGGCTCCTGAAATTCCACCTGGTTTAGAACAGGATTTTCCCCAGGACCTGGGAAAGCAGAAAGCCTACAGACAATGCTGAGACATCCTGACCTGACTAAATGAGCTAAAGGAATTCAAACCCAGGATTTCCCTGGTGGTCCAGTGGTTAAAACTCTGTGCTCCACTTTAAGTCAGCTAAAATCCCACATGCCATTCTGAGTGGCAAAAAAAATAAATAAAGGAATCCAAGATCCTCTGATTCCAAGGCCTCCTGTATAGGTTGAATTGGTGGCTGAAATGGTAAAGAATCTGAGACCCAGGTTCAATCACTGGGTCAGGAAGATCCCCTGGAGAAGTAATTCCCACTTTAGTATTCTTGCCTGGAGAATTCCACGGACAGAAGAGCCTGGTGGGCTACAGTCCATGGGGTCGCAAAGAGTCGGACACGACTGAGCTAGACTAACACTATAGATATGTCCAAGTCCTTATCCATGGACCTGCGAATGTGGTCTTATTTGGAACTAGAGTCTTTGTAGATTTAATAGAGATATAAATTAAAACGAGATCCTCCTGGATTATAGTGGGCCCTGATCTAATCACCGGCATCCTTAAAAGAAGAGACACAGAGAAAACAGACACACAAAGAGAGAAGTCAGAAAAGTGAAGACAGGCAGAAATTGCAGTGATACAGCTAAAAGCCAAGAAACACCAGAGATGCTGCAGGCATCAGAAACTAGGAAGAGGCAAGGAAGGATTCTTTCCTAGAGCCTTCAGAGGAGTCTCAACCCTGGCAACCCCTTTATAGGGCCCCTGGCAACATCCTTCTAGCCTCCAGCACTGGGAGAGAATAAATTTCTGTCGTTTCAAGGTATCCAGCTTGGGATCACTTGTTAACAACTGTCCTAGGAAACTAATACACATTCCTATTGAGAGGGTATAAGAAATCTCAGGGAATCTGCCACTCACCTCCTATTTGGTTTTATGCAAGTTGCTAACCTTTCTATAACCCAATTCAATTCAGCCAAACATTTATTCACCGAATACTTAGGGCCTGTCAGTGTGTATTACACACTTGCACAATTGTCACAATGGTGAAAAAGATAAGACACACTAGTTCCTGACTCCATGGAGTTTTCAGTCTAGAAAGGGAAAGACTGGAGGCTAAATGAAAACTGTAAGTAAGGAGGACAGTAACCTCATGTCCTTTCAGTGTCATGCTTGGTCAGTATTTAATCAGGCCTGCCCCAGAACTCGTTCCCTAGAATAGACCTTTGTTTGACTTTCCAATTTGCTTTTTGATTAGAGGCCCCAAAATATGGAGTTACATTTTAACTTGCAGATTGCTGTCCAGTACAAAAATAATAATAACAAAGGTAACCATTTTATTATCTATAGACATTAACAATCTTAAGGATTCCTTTCCTGGTATGCTACATACACCCCTCTTCCTCAAATTGTCTTAGAAATCAGTTTTGCCATCTTACTAGTTCCTTTATTCATAATGAGTTGAATATATTTTTGACACATATTCGTTATATCTTTCTGTGAAAATCATATTTTTAACATTTGTTCAATTTCACATCATGGTTTTAACTTTCAGAGAATTGTACTTTGATGTGGAACGATTATAAAACTCAAATGATATAATATGGAAAAGATTAATATGGTTCCTGGGACACGGTAGGTGGTCAGTGAGTGTGAGCTCTCCCTCGGCAATGAGAAAAGCCTGGAAGATTCAGGAGAGGCAACATATTAGGTACTCTTTCCACTGCCAGGCTCCAGTGTACACCGATACAACTGTGGATGTGCCTCGTTCTTTTCTTTGTTCTCTCCCTACTGCTCATCTTATTCTTGTCTCTTACTAAGGCAGACACCTTAACTGAATTTTTTCTAGGTTCTTAAGTCTTCTCTGTTGAGAAGCTGAAAATTTTACCCATCTCAGCCCTTCCTCCCACTCTGAGCTCTTAGGCTCCTCTTCCCAGCCTCGGGAATTACTCATGGTCCAGCCATCCACCCCCATGGTTTCTTATCCATCTTCTGTAGGGACCCTTTAGACAGCATACTAAAAAGCAGAGGCATTACTTTGCCAACAAAGGTCCGTCTAGTCAAAACTATGGTTTTTCCAGTAGTCATGTATGGATGTGAGAGTTGGACTATAAAGAAAGCTGAGCAGCAAAGAATTGATGCTTTTGAACTGTGAGGTTGGAGAGGACTCTTGAGAGTCCCTTGGACTGCAAGGAGATCAAACCAGTCAATCCTAAAGGAAATCAGTCCTGAATATTCACTGGAAGGACTAATGCTGAAGCTGAAGTCCCATACTTTGGCCACCTGATGCAAAGAACTGACTCATTAGAAAAGACCCCGAAGCTGGGAAAGATTGAAGGCAGGAGAAGGGGACAATAGAAGAAGAGATGGTTGGATGGCATCACCAACTTGATGGGTGTGAGTTTCAGCAAGCTCCTGGAGTTGGTGATAGACAGGGAAACCTGGCGTGCTGCAGTCCATGGTGTCGCAAAAGGTCGGACACAACTGAGTGAATGAACTGACTGACTGAATGAACTGACTAACTGACTGAGGGACCCCTTGATTATTTTTAAAAAGTCTGATCTTATTTAGCATTCTTTTTCTTAATCCTTTGGACATAGTTTATTTTAAACTAAAGGGCAAAATTTTATTGCTAAATCCAGAATTGTTGGTAAGTTTTAGACAAGTCTTGGTAATCTTTGCCAAAGTGCAAAAGTAGTAAAAATAGAAGCAAGTTTTCTGCAGATTAAAAAATAAGCAGGGACAATGCTCTACATTATTTCTAAGACACTCAAGAAATGTATTTAAAAAAAAAAACAACTAGGTAAGTTACACTTCACCTCACTAGGACAGCTTCATCCCTGAGCTTGTAAAGAACATTCAGCAACAATTTCTTAAAAATGGTGCCCTTCTTAAAGAGTTAAAAAGACTAGAAACAGGGATGAATTCCAGCATCCACAGGCCAGTATAAGAAGCACAGTGTATAGTTTCTGCACAGATAGAGGTGGCTGCAGAGAAGAGGGGACAGAAGCAAGTCACTGAGAACCTGAACCTATGGGACTCGTTAACCTTGAGGACAAGAAGAAGGGCCAGGTATATGGGAAGAGCCCAGAGAAGAGACTTTGGGTGAACAAATTACACAGCTAGGAACCATATAGGGCAGGGATAATCCATTTGTTTATCTAACATTTGCACAGAGGCAAATTTTGTTTCAGAAATTTAGTAATGTTTTTCAAATGCTGTTTAAAGTAAAATTTACAGTGCCATATCTAATAATATTAGTGAAAGTAGATATGCAATTGTTTTTTCTCTTCCTCACCATCGTGTATTATTCTCTCCTTGATATAGTTATTTTAAAATTTTGTTGTTGTTCAGTCTGTAGGTCAAGTCCAACTCTTGATGAGACTCCATGGACTGCAGCACATCAGCCTTCCCTGTCCTCCACTCTCTCCTGCAGTTTGTTCAAATTCATGTCCATTGGGTTGGTGATGCCATCCATCCATCTCACCCTCCGTCTTCCCCTGCACCTTCTGCCTTCAATCTTTCCCAGCATCAGGGTCTTTTCCAAAGAGTCTTGGCATCAGATGGCCAAAGCATTGGAACTTCAGCTTCAGCATCAGTCCTTCCAATGTATATTCTGCGTTAATCTCCTTTAGGATTGACTGGTTTGATCCCCTCGCAGTCCAAGAGACTCTCAAGAATGTTCTCCAGCACCACAGTTCAAAAGCATCTATTTTTTTGGCACTCAATCTTCATTATGGTCCAAATCTGACATCCATGCATGACTACTGGAAAAACCATAACTTTGACTATGCAGACCTTTGTCAGCAAAGTGATGTCTCTGCTTTTAAGTATGCTGGCTAGGCTTGTCATAGCTTTCCTTCCAAGGAGTAAGGGACTTTTAATTTCATGGCTGCAGTCACTGTTCACAGTGATTTTGGAGCCCAAGAAAATAAAATGTTACTGTTTCCACTTTTTACCCTTCTATTTGCCATGAAGTGATGGGACCAGATGCCATGATATTAGTTTTTTTAACATTGAGTTTTAAGAGTTCAGTTCAGTTCAGTTTAGTCGCTCAGTCGTGTCCGACTCTTTGCGACCCCATGAATCGCAGCACGCCAGGCCTCCCTAGATTTATTCTATTCACGGGATAGTGGATGAAGATGTGTGCCTGAGTCCTGCAGATAAGAAAATTGGACCATGGTAACTGTTGCCACCTTGTGGTAGACTGGAAGAAATTCACAGTATCTTGACGCTTCAGCACCCAGGTGTTCTTTCACCCTGTTGCGTTTGACATTTACTCTTCCCCAGGCCCTGGCTAAGATAATCAAGGTGTGTAGAATGCAGAATGCAGTCATCCAGACACAATTTATTGTTAAAACATTGTCGCAGGAAACAGCACTTTTTTGGGGTGGGGGTGATGGAAGAACCAGAAAGACTTTCCCCCAAAAGTAAAATCCAAGATAGCCAGCATGTGTAACCAGGCTGACTCTAGTCTATGTGGCTTTCTGTGATGAAAGTAATTTCCTAAGCAGGAATTTTTTTTTTTTTTTTTTGCCCATTGTTACTGGTTATTTCTCGATAATAAGAAAGGAGAAGAGAGATTGGGAGTTTGGGATTGACATGTACATCCCATTGTATTTAAAATAGATAACCAACAAGGACTTACTGTACAGCACACAGAATTCTGCTCAGTATTCTGTAATAACCTCAATGGGAAAATAATTTTTAATTTTTTAAAATAAATACAGTATTTTTTTATTATAAAAGAAGAAGAAGAGAGAAGATGCATTGCTGACTAGCTTCAGAACCTCAGAGAGCATGGGGAGTGCTCTCTCCATTTCTTTGCCTCTCCAGATCCATTCTCCACCAACCTTCATCCTACCCTGCCCCCAGAAAGCTGACCAGTGCCGACTGCCTCTGTCCTCTGTGTCACACACTGACGTAGTTCCCATTCAGAGAATACTTTTAGAGTGGAGGCACTGGCAAAAGATCTGCCAAAGGAAGGAGAATTCAATCTGGCATTTATGCCCAGATTCTCTCCCATCCAGGCAGGGATACCACAATGAAAAGTCTCAGTTTTTCTCCCCCTTTTCCTTTCAGAGCCAGAGGTGGTAACCAGGACAGGCTGTTGTTCCAGAGTGTTACACTTCAGTTCAGTTCATTCACTCAGTCATGTCCGATTCTTTGCAACCCTGTGGACTACAGCACGCCAGGCTTCCCTGTCCATCACCAACTCCCGGAGTTTACTCAAACTCATGTCCATCAAGTCCGTGATGCCATCCAACTATCTTATCCTCTGCCGTCCCCTTCTCCTCCTGCCTTCAATCTTTCCCAGCATTGGGTTTTTTCCAAATGGCCATTTCTTCACATCAGGTGGCCAAAGTATTAGTCTTGCACTAATCCTTGTGGTTTTCCTATACTCTGCCAACGCCTTTGTAAATAATCCCTTCAATTATCCTGATTTAAATGTGCCATTGGTTTCCTGCTTCCCTGCTGCTGCTGCTGCTAAGTCGCTTCAGTCGTGTCCGACTCTGTGCGACCCCACAGATGGCAGCCCACCGGGCTCCGCCATCCCTGGGATTCTCCAGGCAAGAACACTGGAGTGGGTTGCCATTTCCTTCTCCAATGCATGAAAGTGAAAAGTGAAAGTGAAGTCGCTCAGTCATGTCTGACTCAGCAACCCCATGGACTGCAGCCTACCAGCCTCCTCCATCCATGGGAGTTTCCAGGCAAGAGTACTGGAGTGGGATGCCATTGCTTTCTCCGCCTGCTTCCCTGGCTGACATAAAAAAATTAATTAAAAAATTGTTGAGTATATAAATTCTATGTAAATGGGTACTTCCCTGGTGGTGCAGTGGTTTAGATTTTGCCTTCCCTTGCAGGGGGTGCTGGTCGAGCTAAGATTCCACATGCTTCATGGCCAAAAACTAGAACATAAAAAACAGAAGTTACATTGTAACAAATTCAATAAAGACTAAAAATGGTCCACATTTTAAAAATTTTTTAAATAAATAAATGTTATGTAAATGAATTCAATAACTGAATGAATAAAGTCATGAATGAATGAATGAGCATTGAGATGAATGTGTGAGAATTGAATGCAGACAGGTAGAATGTATTAATATTTCATGCAGGAATAAGTGAATAATGACTAAGCAAATGAATAACACCTACGTGAAAACATGAATGGAAGTGTAAATGAAGAATGAACTCATAAAAACATGAATTGAGACCAGTTTGAATCTATCTGAATGCTTGACTTCACCACCTCCCATGCTTCCATCTGCTAGAACACTGCAAAGAGAAGGAAGGATGAACTCCCTAAAACACAGAAACAGAGTTTAGAGAGAGGCACTCAGAGCTTAGGTTAGGAAAAAAAGTTTCAAGAAAAGAGTAAGTTAATTTTTTAAAGGGCAGAGAGTAAAGGTAAAGATATCCTTAGAGGGGCAGGAAACACAGAGTGGAAGGATTAAGCTCCTTTGTCCTAGAAGGAAATTAACAGTTCAGAGACTCAGAGACAAGGAGCCATGGGATGTGAAGCAAGCCAGTAACTATTTTCTTCGTCGTCTTCTTCTTTTTTAAAGAGCATCTACATTTTTAATAAAACCAACTGAACGACTTTGAAGTTGAATGACACTGCATAAGTAACTCATTACAGAATGAAACTTTTAGGAAACAAAATGTAGAATGGATATAAACAACACTTTAAACGTGATCAACACTTTAAATGGGATCAAAGTCTAGCACTGGAATACTGTTCAAGGATGACTGAACGATATTAGTGAATCACCAAAGGAATAAAATGCATGAAAACTCTAGGTAGCTCATTCTTCTGCCTTCAGATAAAATCTCCACAAGTTGACCTAGGTGATGTGATTATTGTCTATTTTAAGCACTCCTAGGGAATAAGCCTCAGACAAATTTTCTTGAAGTACAAAAATTTAAAGGTAATGTACTAACCATAGACTACATATTTAAAACATGTAGTTTAAACATATTAAACATACTAAAGCAGAATCTAGTTGCTTGTAAGAACTAATCTCAAACATGTTCAAACATACATGTTTAAACATATTAAACATACTAAAACAGAATCTAGTTGTTACAAGAACTAATCTCAAAGTATACATACGGGAATTTACACATATTTAGAAGTTATCGAAAATCTATGTGTAATCTAGCTGTTGTTTAGTCGGTAAGTCATGCTTGACTCTTGAGACCCCTCTTTTGAGACCCCATGGACTATAATCTGCCAGACTCCTCTGTCCATGGGATTTTCCAGGCAGGAATACTGGAGCGGCTTGCCATTTCCTTCTCCAGGGGGTCTTCCGAACCTAGGATTTGAACCCGGGTGTCCTGCATTGGCACGTGGATTCTTTACCACTGAACCACCAGGGAAGCTCATCTGTAAACTACGAGGTGAAGAAAACTCGTCTTTGCCGCTAGCGCTTACCACTGCAGGCTGGCTGTGCCCAAGGGTTCACTGCCATATATCCGTCCCTCCCTCCCACTCGAGCTGCACTGTGGGTCTGGGGAAGAAGCTGCTATCTGGGTTTCTTTCCATTGGGCTGTTTATGGCAGAGGTACATTATGCTCGATCTCAGCCAGGAAAGAATACAATGTCTGCCAAGTTTCTGAAGAGTGAACTGACTACTGCCTGCTTGAGAGCACAGGCGCTAATCCTCACGGGCCAACACCAGGCTGAGCTTCAAAGCACCTTTTGCTTTAGGATTCCACACGGTCGTCATCACTCTCATCGCTGTTGTCATTCTCCTCCTCTTCCCTCAACAGTTTCAGATATCTACTAGCTAAAATCGTCTTTGATGATGTATCTGCAAGAGGCTAAAAAGTTTCCGATTCCTCCGCAGTATTTGATAAATCACGGTGAGTGCTTTCTTTTCTTTTCCACTCGGGTTGCTACAGGAATAGGTGGTGAGATAGTGAACAGTGCTGCGTGACCTTGGCTGTGAGCACCAGGGCTTCCTGGACACCTCACGGGGAGCTTCTTTATGAAGACTCAGATGTGGGACAAGGGCAACGGCAGCAGCCGCTGCTCCCTGCACTTGTCCTTACCCAGGACCAGGTCTGCCTTCTCCGTGCCCGGCCCCCGCAGCGACAGCCACGTGCGAGTTACAGTGTCTGGCCAGCAACCATAGCCATGAGGATCAGATAAGATATAAACGTGATAGAAATGGAAGCATCTAAACGCTACATCTGGGTGCAGAGGTGGGGGGATCAACGAAATATTTTTCTTAAGACTCAGGTATTATCCATTCAACTGTGGGGTCATGTTGCAGAAACCCCTTTTCAAAGGAGCATGACCCTTATATGGGCCATGTAAGGTCACAGTACAAGGTCACTGATTTAACTGACTTGTTCTGAAAATGAGACACTTGGTTGAGATCCAGGCTAAAACATGCAGAGGATAGAATTAAAAGCAATTTCAATCACAAAGAATCAAACGATCATCTGAGCCCGTTTTCTAGTTTCCTCTTGCTTGAGTTCAAATTCTTATTTAATACTTAAAAAGAGATTAAAGGACACATCCATATTTACAAATACAGACTGGGGAGTACACAATTCTCATGCTAGAAACTTGGGTAAAGTCTAGAAAATATAAAAAGTATCATTCAGGAAAAGGGTCATGACTGTTGCTCTAGAAATCCAATTTTTTTAGGAATATTCTTAAGATAATCACATAGATATAAGAAGATATAAGGGCAAAAGGTTCACTGCAGTATTTCTCACACAAGTTAAAAGAGACCAATAATGTAAATGCTCATTATTGGGAGACTATAAAGCAATAACCAATAACTAATAACTAATAACAACACTTGTCAAGCATTGATCTAAGTATATATTAACTCATTTAATTGTTGCAATAATCTTAAAAAGAAGAAAGTGCTGTATTACCCAATTTAGAGAGGAGGAAACTGAGACATAGAATTCAATTTAATTTCACAAAGCTAGAAATTGATGGGACTAGCATTTGAATTCAAGCAGTCTGGTTCAACGTCTAGGTGCTTAAAACTATGCCATGCTGCCTTTATATCTTCAAAATTCTCTAGCATGTTTATCTTTATTGATAAGGAAAGATGCCTACAAAATATTGGCCTAAAAATATAGTTACAGAATAACACATACAACCAGATCCTACACATGAAAAATTATAAACAAAAGCACAGAGAGAAATCTGGATGAATGGTCCCCCAAATGGTAATTTTTTACAATTCAGTTCAGTTCAGTTGCTCAGTCGTGTCTGACTCTTTGCGACCCCATGAATCGCACCACACCAGGCCTCCCTGTCCATCACCAACTCCCAGAGTTCACTCAGACTCGCATCCATCGAGTCAGTGATGCCATCCAGCCATCTCATCCTCTGTCATCCCCTTCTCCTCCTGCCCCCAATCCCTCCCAGCATCAGAGTCTTTTTCAATGAGTCAACTCTTCTCATAAGGTGGCCAAAGTACTGGAGTTTCAGCTTCAGCATCATTCCCTCCAAAGAAATCCCAGGGCTGATCTCCTTCAGAATGGACTAGTTGGATCTCCTTGCAGTCCAAGGGACTCTCAAGAGTCTTCTCCAACACCACAGTTCAAGAGCATCAATTCTTCAGCCTTCAGCTTTCTTCACAGTCCAACTCTCCCATCCATACATGACCACTGGAAAAACCATAGCCTTGACTAGACAGACCTTTGTTGGCAAAGTAATGTCTCTGTTTTTCAATATGCTGTCTAGGTTGGTCATAACTTTACTTCCAAGGAATAAGCGTCTTTTAATTCCATGGCTGCAGTCACCATCTGCAGTGATTTTGGAGCCCAAAAAATTAAGTCTGACACTGTTTCCACTGTTTCCCATCTATTTCAATTACTATGTATCATTTTAACAAAACTGATGAAGTTAATGTTCCAAAATTAAGCACCACCTCACTTGGACACTCACCCATCTCACATGTAGGAACATCGTCATCTTTCAGACATCGTTGTAGATACTGTAGACCAAGGTCCCCACTGCACTCTGGCCTTGCTGCAGTAACTACCAGTTTTGTCTCTGATACTCAAGTGCTATCTACCTCTACCATTCTAGAACCCCAGCATCCCCATTGATATCTAGGAGTTCCATTTCAAGACACCAACTATACAACTTGCAGAAAACAGCGATAACCAGACTTTTTGGGTAAACGTCAGTGGCTTCTCACCAGTGCATTTCTTATTATCTAAGTAATAAGCAAGTGCATCTGGCCCTCCTGGGGAACACAGGTTAAGAGTTCTTAGACTTTCCATAGTAAATCTATTCTAATATTTCCTACGCCAAGATCCAACTCAATTCCATGGCAAGGAAGTTCTGGAAACTCCACTTCAGTTACAGTAAGCTTTCGTTATGTTCAGGTTTCAAAGCACCATCACAACACTTCAAACCGATTCCAGTGTCTCTGCCAGAGGTTAAGTCTTGAGCCATCGGTAAGTACCTCCATGTCAGCAAATCCCCCTTCTCCGGAATTCCATGGTAATAACAAGATCCACTCATGTATCTTTCCCCTCATTCTTTTCTGATTGCATTAGCAAACTTCTGCAATACCTTTGATGGATTATTTATTTGTGCCTAGAATAAGGCTCATGTTTTACTTCTAAAGCTGGGCCTAGAACTGACTGGTTATAAGCCTGGAGATAATAAGGGATTGTAGTGAAAGGCCTTGAGGAGAACCAGCATCATCTTGTGAGATATGGGCATCACATAGGGTCATTGCCTGCCTCTAGGCAAGAGAAAGACAGAGGTGTTTCATTTTATTATTATTATTATTGAAGTATAATTGCTTTAAATGTTGTATTAGTTTCTGTTGTACAACAAAGTAAATCAGCTCTGTATATACATATATCCCCTCCCTATTGTACCTGCCTCCTTTGTCTCCCATCCCGCCCCCTAGGTGACCACAGAACACCAAGCTGAGCTTCTTGTGTGATACAGCAGGTTCCCACTAGCTTTCTATTTCACGCGTGGTAGTGTATCTATGTCAGTGCCACTCTCCCAGTTCATTCCACCCTCCCCTTCCTGCCCCTCGCCCAAAGTCCACATGTCCATTGTCTACATGTGCATGGAAGCAACCTAAATGTCCATCAATAGATGAATGGATAAAGATGTGGTACATATATACGATGGAATATTAGTCATAAAAAGGAATGATATTGGGTCATTTGTAGAGATATAGATACACCTAGTCTGTCATACAGAATAAAGTAAGTCAAAAAGAGAAAAACAAATATTTTATATTAAGGCATATACATAGAATCTAGAAAAATGGTACAAATAAAACCTAGGGGTGGTGGCCAAGAGGAGCTACCCCACGTCCAGGGAGCGGTGGCTGTGCGGGCGCAAGAGGGCTGAAAGGAGCTACTCCCTGTTCAAAGTCAGGAGGGGCAGCTGTGAGGAGATACCCCTCATCCAAGGTAAGGAGCAGCGGCTGCACTTTGCTGGAGCAGCTGTGAAGAGATACCCCACGTCCAAGGTAAAAGAAACCCAAGTAAGATGGTAGGTGCTGCGAGAGGGCATCAGAGGACAGACTCACTGAAATCATAATCACAGAAAACCAGCCAATCTAATCACATGGACCACAGCCTTGTCTAACTCAATGAAACTAAGCCATGCTGTGTGGGGCCACCCTAGATGCGCAGGTCATGGTGGAGAGGTCAGACAGGATGTGGTCCACTGGAGAAGGGAATGGCAAACCACTTCAGTTTTCTTGCCTTGAGAACCCCATGAACAGTATGAAAAGGCAAAATGATAGGATACTGAAACAGGAACTCCCCAGGTCGTTAGGTGCCCAATATGCTACAGGAGATCAGTGGAGAAATAACTCCAGAAAGAATGAAAGGATGGAGCCAAAGCAAAAACAACACCTAGTTGTGGATGTGACTGGTGAGAGAAGCAAGATCCAATGCTGTAAAGAACAATATTGAGTAGGAACCTGGAATGTTAGGTCCATGAATCAAGGCAAATTGGAAGTGGTCAAACAGGAGACGGCAAGAGTGAACATCAATATTCTAGGAATCAGCGAACTAAAATGGACTGGAATGGGTGAATTTAACTCAGATGACCATTATATCTACTACTGCGGGCAGGAATCCCTCAGAATAAATGGAGTAGCCATCATGGTCAACAAGAGTCTGAAATGTGGTACTTGGATGCAGTCTCAAAAATGACAAAAAGATCTCTGTTCGTTTCCAAGGCAAACCATTCAATATCACAGTAATCCAAGTCTATGCCCCAACCAGGAATGCTGAAGAAGCTGAAGCTGAATGGTTCCATGAAGACCTACAAGACCTTTTAGAACTAACACCCCAAAAAGATGTCCTTTTCATTATAGGGGACTGGAATGCAAAAGTAGGAAGTCAAGAAACACCTGGAGTAACAGGCAAATTTGGCTTTGGACTACAGAATGAAGCAGAGCAAAAGCTAATAGATTTTTGCCAAGAGAATGCACTGGTCATAGCAAACACCCTCTTCCAACAACACAAGAGAAGATTCTACACATGGACATCACCAGATGGTCGACAGTGAAATCAGATTGATTATATTCTTTGCAGCCAAAGATGGAGAAGCTCTATACAGTCAGCAAAAACAAGACCAGGAGCTGACTAGCTCAGATCATGAACTCTTATTGACAAATTCAGACCTAAATTGAAGAAAGTAGGGAAAACCACTAGACCATTCAGGTATGACCTAAATCAAATCCCTTATGATTGTACAGTGGAAGTGAGAAATAGATTTAAGGGACTAGATCTGATAGAGTGCCTGATGAATTATGGGTGGAGGTTCGTGACATTGTACAGGAGACAGGGATCAAGACCATCCCCATGGAAAAGAAATGCAAAAAATCAAAATGGCTGTCTGAGGAGGCCTTACAAATAGCTGTGAAAAGAAGACAAGTGAAAAGCAAAGGAGAAAAGAAAAGATATAAGCATCTGAATGCAGAGTTCCAAAGAATAGCAAGGAGAGATAAGAAAGCCTTCCTCAGCAATCAGTGCAAAGAAATAGAGGAAAACAACAGAATGGGAAAGA